>JAPYYQ010000867.1:0-46605 GCA_030522585.1 Anagyrus pseudococci
TAACTAATGGTATTTTTTTAAAATTTTTAACTCTAATAGATTTTTGTAAATTAAATAAAAAGTAAAAAATCGGCCGACTCGCCCCATCCTCCCCTATACAATTTTTAATTGATCGATCGTTTTATTGAAAAATGCAAATGTAAAGAATTTACGAGTAATTGAATACGTGTCACTCCATAAAGGAAGCAGAAATTTACATTTTTATTTTCCTCGTCATTTTTGAAATCGCCAAAGGACAAAAAATTAATTGAATTTAAAAAAGAAAGAACGTGTCAAATCTAATTGAAATCAGAGTAAACGTCAATCTTTCTAAACAGAGCTTCTTAGGCTATCACGAGTAGCCGTCACCGCCGCAGAAGCATAAGCGTTAAAAGCCACGCGCGCTTCTCGGATACAGTTTTTTTTTTAAAAAAAGGACCTCAAAGCTGCATTAAAGTTTGCCGCTCGAAGCTACAGGCTACAGACAACTTAATGAAGTATGCGTAATAAAGTACTCTCTGGGCATCGTTCGCCGTGGGCCGCTCAAGAATCGCGAAATATATTCATGGAAATATATCAGAGACACCGGAGCCAGCGCGTCCTCGAGGCAAGAAAAATATCTTGCACGCTCTCCTCTCCTCCTTTTGCTTGCGCACGTCGGCACAGCGAAGAGGGGGAGGAAGGAAAACGACGAAACGCCATGGCAATTTATTACAAAAGATACAAGCTCGCGCTGCGTTGCTACCATTACCACCGTTTCTCTTATACACTCTATTTCTCGTTCGTGCAGCTACGAGAACTTTTCTCCAAGGCAAAATATTACTTTCTTCGAAAAATTGCCGTCACTCGAATACAAGGCATACATTACATCACTCTGCCCCTGCCTCTCAGCTTGCATTTTTCACATTTCTCACGAGTTGAAATTAAAATCTTAGTCTTGACTTTTCACGAATGTTGCTAATTTGTAATTCCCAGTTGCGCTACCTGTAGATCCTGTAGATCCTGGTGCAAACAAACGAGAATATATATTATCAAGTTTGAGCTGCTCCGAAAGGCTGCAGTTATAAGTATACGGACAATGTACGAGTGATAAATCAACCAGAACACATCCTACACTCGTGCATACACACAGAGAGACAATAAAGACATAAAGGTTACACCAAGCATAAATTGAGCCTGCGATAAAAACACTCGAAGCGTCAACTAGTCCAAGTTCGCAAAAATAATCTCCAGCCGTATATATGCCTCAATACCATCGCGAATCAATTCAATAGACACACCGACCTCGTAGACGCGCGAGCGCAGCTCTCGCCGATGCGCACATCCTTAACGAAGTCGCTCGGAGAGGAGCGATCGCTCATTCGGTCGCATAAATCAAGCCTTGCCATTATGGCAGACGCGCTATATCGGCTATAGAAAGCGCGCGCCTAGTCTGGAGTAGGCTAAAGTCGAATTTGCATGAGCTATTCGCGAGTGAGAGAGAATGAGATAGAGGGACGAACTTTTACTCGCGGACGCGCAAACAGGCGCGTCGAGCCGGAAACCGAGAGAGCTACTCCCAAAGGGATTTGCATTCGGAGCCGCGATTCGTTTGAGACCACTGGCAGCCGCTCTTTTATTCGTAGCGCCGTGAAATTGCCCTAGGGAGCTCTCGTTAATCAATTAATTTCCGATCGCTCTCTCTCTCTCTCTCTCTCTCTCTCTCTCTCTCGCTCTTACTCTTTCTGCCGCTTGGACTTCCTCTGCGGATCATCCTTTAATCTCGAAGACCGTATGTGTGATCCTCATATTGGAGCTTGTGGCGATTCCAACTTTTCTCCTAGTTTTTGCACTTTTCTTTCTTTCTTTTTTACGTTCAAGGTGGACTGTGTCGACAGTGAGTTATTGCGGGTTTTTTTTCTACAAATTAAGCTCGAGAGGGATTCGTTGGCCTGCGGCTTGTGGTTTTATAGTAACGTAAATGACGCAATATGATACAATTTTAATTGGTTGAAATTCAAATTTTTATTCCGGATGTGAATTCTCGAAAAAGTGTCGTAACTGATTTGTAACGAATTCATATTCGAAGCAGACGAAAAAGAGCACGAAAATAGCAAGCTCGATCCGTTCTGAATTTTTTAAACTTACATCCCTCTCGACGTGTATCCAATACAAAAAAAAAAAAGAAAAGTTCGAACATCGGATTTTTCAAAACTCAACGGCTATATCTGTAACTCGATCGGCAAAATTTACGAGCGCAGACCGGTCATAATTCGCGAAAGAAGAAAAAGAAGCGCCGAGTCACCAATGTATCTCCGGGGCACTTTTCCCGGTGCTCCTCTTCGATAAAGCATCCAAGCTCTCCCCTCCGTGTAATCTCTACAGCTTCGCTCGGCGCGAATAAACAGCGCGTGTCGTTTGGCGCTTTGCAACTTTCTAAAACAATGTAATTAGAAATCTTGCTTTGCATCCCCCTCGTGAGCGCGTCAATATCTCTTGTACGCCGGCGCGTATATTGCCTGCCGCGTATCACGTATCGGCACAATAATCTCACAGCCGCCGCGTCTGTCCGGTAACTTTCTTCTCTCTCTCTCTCTCTCCCCTTCAGGTAGAGTCTAATTTGTTACGGGGGGAGGCACAAGCTATCCTACGAGCCGTTGAAAACGACTAATTATAATGGCTTTTAATTGCGCCGAGAGCGCATCCGCGCGCAGATCGCTCGGGTAAAAGCCAAGCGCGATTGCGTCTTTGCCCGCGCCTTCCCCCCCCCCCTCCTTGGGGATTCACCGAGGCCAGTCCGCCGTCCTTTCACCTGTGCGCGCGCGGACTCTCCTGTCGCCGTTGGCCGTTAACGCACACACGTGAATTCCTGCGGATTAAATGGACTTGGCCCTCTTCGGCTTGCGCCCGACGCTCGACACAAGCTCCGGTGATCAAGTGGTCTGCTTAGACAGCCATGGACAAAAGGACCAGCTTAATCATTCACCGGATTATGCTGTGACTTTTGCTCTCGGCTTAGAAGGTTAAGACCGGATTGACATCGATTTTTAAAAAAATATTGAGATGGTTCTTTTTTAATTTCGCGCGACGAGGATGCAGCGATATTTTAATCAAGCCCGACGTTTTTGAATAATGAGTAATTAAATTTTTTAATTGATCCGCCAACGTCTTGATTGGAGAGTCTTGGGGGTTATTATAACGCGGAAACATCCGGCTGGAGAAAAAAAAATATGTTTTAATTAAAACTATAAAGACGATATGAAATTTTCGAGGTAGACGTGGGAAAAGCTTGATAAGAATCTCATTTTCTTTTTAAAACCGGAAGACCGGCTGAGAAAACAGAACAGGTTGTCGAGAGCGAACGCCGAGGCGAAAGAAAAAAAAATGATGAAAAATGTTGGAATTACGAATAAGATGAAGATTTCTTACGGGCTGCGAGTAAGCTGTAATATGTCCTTTCACTTTAACCCGCGCTGAAATATATAGCGGAACGTGAAGAAATGGATAACAATGCAACGGGCTGCTTTAATCATCGCGCCGAGATCAGTTTGGTTAATTGGACGAAAATTTTAAGTCGATAACTCGGTTACGGTGCGACGGCAAATATTAACAATAATTTTTAATTTTCAGCATAATTGCGGGTTTTCGCGAAAGATAACGAACAATTTGGTTGATATTTTAAACCGTGATATTTATGTAAGACGGCGTTTCTTTAATTTCCTGTATCATGGCAATTTTAATGACTTTCCTAATAATGTTTAAATTCTGGAAAAGCTATCTGCGTGCAATATAACGTGACGAAATTTAGCCGAGGGTAGTAGATGAATGAAACTCGTAAAAAAGGCAGTTACGTTAAGGCAGAACATCTTAAGCAAGAGACGAGAGCGGGTTAACCGCAGCGCGGCGCGATCTCACGTATTACGCTGTGCCTCTAATTGTCCACGTATCGTTTCAAATCTAAATGAAGATATCTTAATCCTTTGAGAATCTACTCGTGCATTATGGCTACCGCCAAAATTTCCTGTTTTCAATCATATTTTTTTTAGTTATTTATTGCCGTCAATATAATTTTTCAAACGTGAAAAATACAATGCAAACATCAGAATATTTTTCTTCAATATATTTTCGTAGACAGACAATACTTTCGGTTTCCTACTTTTATCAGTCTATTTTGATGCCTCTCGATTTGACTCGACGTCCAACGGATATCGGTTTTAATAATCGTTGCCTTGCGCACAAAAGAAAATCTTATTGGGTATTCAAGTAGCGCACAGATTCCCCTGCACTTTAAGCGCAAGAGCTGAAGAATTTCTTTAGCGAGAAGGAAGATTAAAAAAAAAGGGAATATTGAGAGTCGAGTGCGCGTTGGCTAAAGGCATTTGAATTTTGCTTTAGCGATTTTGTTTTATTAAATTTTAATAGAACTTGGCGGCTCTGTAATAACTGTATTATTGAAAAAGAATAAATTACGTCGCGGAAGCTTACTAGATTATTTCGAATAACATTATCTCGAGATTTCAGAAATGTTGAAGCTAAAACACTACGTTAAATTCAGCAAAATTACACTACCTTCATTTTGGTTTTACATTGAACGCCTATCCTTTTTCAGTTTTTAACTCACCTGAAACAGAAAAAAGTAAATTATTGAGTGGTTGTTTCGTTTAAAATTGAAAAAGCAATAATAATTCATTCCCTCAACTAACGCGCGCGAAGAACATTTCACAAAAATAAAAAAAAGTAAGCCTATCGTTGTTGAAAATAAAAAGGAAAAAAAAGCATGAAAAATCCGGGTTTGACGTCATAACGCTCCGGTAACACACTTTCCTCATCGAAGCATGCCAGCGATGAGCCCCCGACATGCCCGTCAGTCCATATCCTTTCACTTTAAGCGCAACACATTCCCGTCCATCCTTTTTTTCCTCGGGCTCGCTTTCTGCCTCCCGAAGAATATTAAATCTTCCTTTTCACGATTCGCGAGAGCGGCTGGCGTCCTTGAGTGCCTAGGCGTATATAGTGTCGAGTTTTGCTTGTAACCTCTAACTCTAGAAGCTCTCGAGTGCCTACGAGATGCCATGGAGGGATAATGGAAAGGTGGAAGGAGATACTCGAAGACCGTGAAAGAAATAAAAGTAGATTGAAACAGAAGGCGAATCGGATTGCTAGGAGTAATGGACTGGCGCTACGGCGCGCACGTATACCCTATGCGCCGTCTAAGATCTAACCCGTATATCAATTACCCTTTCGATATTTTTTTCTTCCATCTCCTAATAACTTTACCGATAGCTTTGTATTCGATAATACACTTTGAATCTGCAGACATTCGTTTATCTCCGCCTTTATACGTTTAATGGTGAAAAATTGTTTTTCAGTTTGTAATGCTCGATGTTTATCGCGACAACGGAATCAATAAAGAGAGAGAAAGAAAAAAAGCTCAATCCCGTCAGAGACTTGTTAGCAAACGACAATACCCGTCGCTCTGACACTCGAGCAGTTTACAAACGAAACAATAAACAATGCAAGACGCGTGGGAGAAGAGTGTATGTGTAAATGTGTGTGTGTGTATTCAGAAAATTCAAGCGTTGTAGTCGCTTTCGAGAAGAGACAAAATACAGCGTGTGCAGTCGTTTGAATAGAAAAGAGCAACGACGCGGGTCTCGCTTGTCAGGCTCTTGTCCAAGCCAAAAGAATATCTAAAGGAAAATCCTTCGTTATTTTCATATTGTTTAAAATAATGAGCCTGCCTCGCACGGGCGAATTTAAACAACGCGAAAAGGACAAATCCAAGGAAAACACGAAGCGATCCTTTTTCCTTTGCGCCGCGTCTATGCTTTGCCTATTGTGTCGTTTTTTTTTCTTTTTTTTTCGTTGTCCTTTTCAAATTATCCGCTACACGAATTCTTTGATGATAGACCGGCAAACGTTTGTTTTAACGAAATTCCGCATTATAACGACGCGAGAATTTAAAAGGACTAAGAATAATTATTTGCACAAGTTTCCACGATTATCTCCAGTGTAAATATTTGAAGGAAATTTCGGGGCTCAATCTTGAAATCTCCCTATTAAAAAATTGTAATTATTCGACAATTATAATTTTTTCATCGAAATCCAAGCGTAAATTCGCGTTTATAAACGCGTTTGCGGGATAAATTAGCAAAACGGGAGAGATGCGTTTTACGCGGCACTTCCGGTCCGTACAGCAGCGGCCCAGGAAATTCGCATTGTTATCCTCGTGGACTTATCGGCCATGGAGCGCATTCGTTCGTGGCTCGTGTCTCTTATCGTTCGAGCCGATCGAGCGACTACGCTCTGCCTATACAAGCGCGTTTTGTCTACATAGACAACACAAGGGGGTTATATGCGCGCTCGTACGTGCAACAACTCGGCGAACGGGGAATCCCCTTCTCTCCTACTATCCTATCCATTTTATCACCGCTTCTCCCTCTCTTCCTTCTGGCGTTCTTAGCTGCTGCTGCTGCTGCATGTTTAAGTAACCGAGAGAGTATGGCTATGATAGTTGCGCCATTAAGGAGCTCTATGTGTGTGTTGGCTTATAGGTCGTTTTATTTTTATACCGATGCAGCTATCGATGTGTATACGAGCGGAGAGACGTTACGCGACTTGCGCCATCAGCCGAAATTTAAAATGCAGGAATTGCAATTTATTGAGATGAGGACGTTTCTTGCTTGTGTATATGTATGCGTTTCAGCCGCTGAAAAATGAGATTAACGGAAAAAAGGCGTCCTTTTACCAAAGTCGGAGGAATATTTTGCGTATAAAGCTGGCATTTTAATACGTATTTTATGTCAATCAAGGAAATTACGTAAGATAAGATATGATAATACTTTGTATAAATTTTGTATATTTTGAAGGAAATTCATTGAAACGCATATGCTCGGAGTTTACATTTATAATATAAGTGTGCTAAATAATTAATAACGAAGCACTAATCGACATAGCATTAAGGTTACGTAAAATCCTACAGATTAGAGTAGAAAGAGGAATAAAACCTGGGAAGAAGAGCAGATAACAAATAATAGCACAGAAAAACAGCATAAAGACCGTACGAGTAGGTACAAAGGACGAAGCAAAGAAGCAGCGGTAACAAAGCCAAGCCGGAGCTGAGGGGGGGGGGTGAAGTAAAACGAAAACACATAAGAAATTTAAAAACAAAAAGGCAGAAAGAGCCATACAAGGATATGGCTAAGGGACGAGGAGGAGACAAAAAGCGTAGCAGCGCATGTTTAAGCCGAGAGCTGGACCAAGGAAGAGCTGCGGAATTTGCGGTTTGCAGGAAAAAAGAGAGAGCGAGACCGAGCCGCGGGTCGATACGACCGGAGCTTGTAAGGAGAAAAAATCTCCCCTTTTTTCCCTGATGCGCGCTTTTTGCGAAATAACGAAGAAGAGCGACTTCTTCGTACTTGTATGTGTGTGTACTTGGAGGCTTTTCAAAAAGCACCAGCAGCGAGAGAGAGAAATTTAGCGATGTAATTGCGGAGGCGTTGAATTTTTAACGCTCTTGCCTCGGATAATTCGAGTGGAGGCAGCTTGGAACTGGATCGGATTGAGAGTTTTTGCTTTCTACAGCAGACAGCTCGCTTTGCGATATAGAGCTGTGTGGCTCGGCAGATTATTGTTTGCGTAAATACCTGGGCACGCGAGTTTTAGAAGCTAATTCGTAGGGTGACGACGTTTCGAGGGAAATTAAACGAAATTGATGGAAAAGAAGGTGTAATCTGACGACGCGACTGCGCGCGCGGGCACTTATTAAGAAGCCGCGGCACATATATCCCGCGACGACGAATTTCCCCGTCACGCTCTCAGCCAGCAGCGGCTTTAGTATAGCGGCGGAAGCGGCCTACCTCCTCCCTCTGGTGTACCGAGAGAGCTTCGAAAGGACGGGCTCGCGCTGTCTGTGCAGCCGATTTCTTCTCGCTAATTAACTGCGTCAGCTAATTGTTTCTCGTGTTTGACTTGGCTTGGCTCTCATTATTTCGGTGGATATAGGCATGTTGATGCATCCCAGATATCAGAGAGAGAGAGAGAGAGAGAGAGAGAGAGAGAGAGAGAGAGAGAGAGAGAGAGAGAGATGGAGGCTGTATTCGCTCCAGCAGGAGGAGAAAGAGACGGTCGCGTTTTCGGGCGAGGGCCGGGGGACTAATTTGGGAAATGACTGGGAGCTTCGAAGCCGGGGGTGGAGGGGCTCGGCGCGTCCGGGAACTGCTGCTACGGATGAAGCTACGTGTGAAATCGAAAGCCCGAGGCCGGCAATCAGAGCTCGTTAAACTTTCAGCGGGAAGTAAAACTTGGAAAGAGTTTCGCGGAAATTTCCTAAAGCCAACCATTCCCCCCACACAGCCCCACCCCGGCGACGTTACTTCGTCTCCTCCTGGCTGCTGCTGGTGATCTATATTTTAGACGAGACGTTTCTTGTACGAGCCTCTCCACCTCGCTCTCGCTCCCGAGGGACTTTTTCAACCCAGGCCCAAGGCTTGAGGAATTTTCGAGCTTTTAATGGCGTTTAGCGTACTTTTCGCCTTGGATTTACAGTTGAAATATTTTTTGGGACGAGAGTAATTGACAAAAAATTATAGAAGGATTTCTCGAGGTTTTTCTTCTATTTTTTGTCGCGCACTATTGGTTTTAGATTAAAGTTCTGGATTCTTCATTAAAGTATTGAAGCTTTGCTCTGCAATTAGATTCTTGAAAAAATACAGAATTAGCAAATAAAATAGGTTTAACCATTTGTATTTTCTATTCTCATAAAAAACTTGAAAAAGCTCTTGACCACCTCATAAACCGACATCCAAGCTAAAGTAAAATATGAGAGCGCTAAATTTCAGATTCAAAATACGACGTCCCAAATCAGTTCGCAGGCGCACAGTGGTGGCGCGTTGCATAAAAAGCCATATCCACCGGTATATCCGCGCATCAAATGACGCGAATTGACAGTCACAGGGCATACATCGAAAGCATATCGCAAAAACAGGCACATGACTCTCTCGCGCGTCGCAAGCTCTCGCGGCTGACAAAATGCCAACGCGCGTACAACAGAGGGAGAGAGCGTTGCTCGCGTCCTTTATATCCCCGACACAGGTCGATAATTTACCATTTCTTGCGCTGCCTCTTTCTCCCTCTCTCTCTTTCTCCCCCGAGAGAAAGAGCAAGCCGCCGAGGTGAGGGTGAAGAGGGTAAAGGTAGGGGGGAGAGTGGCGAGCCAGTTCGGTCCGTGTTTGCTCTTCCGACTGCGTGAATTTCGCGCTCGCTCTATTTGCGCACATTGTTTGCTCGGCGTGTGCCAATGGGCCGCGCGCGCGCGCGACGCCCCAGCGAAACGTTTAGTTCCAGCAGCATAGCCCCCGAGTATAACACGCGAGAGAAACTCCCAAGCGTGTGGATGTGTGTGTGTCGGTGTATGCACAAATCAAGCAAAACTACCGGCTTTTGTGTAAAAGGGCAAAGTACGACAAGAGCTGATTTTCGCGTGGGGTGTGAGTTTGGGTCAACACTGCTGTTGTTGTTGCGTCGATATCAGGCCTTTGAAGCGACGGAATTATCATTCGGGATGAACGACGGATGTTTTGAAAAAAAAAGTCGCTGGAGCAAATGTCGCGAATGCGATGTAAAAAAGAAATGGCCGTCTGGGTGGTAAGGAAAAATTCTTTTGGCCCCGAGCCACTTTCCATGAAAAAGATCGTTTCGATACAGAATATTTTCCCCTTTCGTGTTGCTAGATGGCTGGGTAGAGAATGGCGTGTGCGAAGGGCTGCTATTTTTTTTTCTTACAAGCGGTTTCTCGCGAAGAAACGACTGTTTTTTTTCTCTTAAACTTGCATTTTAGAAATGTTTCTTTCTCATTCGCTGGGAAAGATTGAAATTTTTAGTTTTTCAATCGTATCAATTTCTTTATGAAATTCGAATATCACATTATAAATCCGTATAATTTCAATAACATTTCTCGCTAAACAAATCGCGTGACATCATTTCTCTGGTTAATTTCAGATTGATTATGATTTCAACGAAATTTCGCATTCTGCCATTAGAGTAAAGAAAAAGCGTCCCGTATCTGCGTCCATTCTTTAGATCTGCGAAGAATTTAATATGCTTGGCATAAAAGCCAGCAAGCGAAGCATAACTGTTTAGCTCTCGTACATTAAACAATGCTCGCGTTATTAATCCATTGTTTGCTTTCGGCATAAAGGCTGCAGCTGCTGGATTTTTAGCTTTGTTTCCCCGACAAATTACTGTGTTTTCTTTGATGTGCTATCTTCAACGTAATCATAAATATTATTCAATTTTCAATTTTTAATTAAATTAATTTCGCGTTTTAGATAATATTTCAACGCAATTATTAATTTGGCATTTGTAGTTTTATTTCGCTCCATCCGAAGATTATCTCGCTCGTGCGACTCGCCAGTACATTCATTGGCTTCCGCAATCTTATATGCGCTACATAATATTTTTAGAACAATTCAGTAGAACTTGGCTTCTTATCGTAATGTCATTGATATGCCTCTTACCCTACTAAAAACTCGTAAACACATTGTACACGCGCGATTCGCAAGTCTGTTACTTAAAATTTACCAAACACACAAGAGAGTTGAATATTTTCCAAAAAAAGAACAATCATCCCGTAACTCATTTAATTGCAGCTTGTTCAAAGTCGTTTGGCAGAGAGCGAACTGTAAAAACGGGCGAAATCAGCTAGCGATCCAAAGTTTCCAAGCTAAAACGTTAGAATTTGGCCAAGCGAGGTTTAGCAGGCGGAGCGCATCAGTGGCAGCCGATAAGAGAGTCGCGCATGACCGGACCACGGGGTAATTTAACTTTGACCCCTTAACGAGAGGAAAGCAATACCGGATGGACTTCTTCTGCGCGGCGGAAAGTATGTCATCGAAAGCGCAAGAGCTGGACTTCAATAGAGCCTCCGTCCCGCTTTCAAGAGCGCGTCCCTTAGGGTCAAAGCAGCCCCGGAAGTTATAACAGCTTTACCCGTAAACTTCTTGGACTCTTTGCGAGAGAAGGAGAGCAAGAGCGAAAAGACGAGCTAGCGCTCGGGCCTTCTATTGGCCTCTTTCATTTTTTTTCCTTATCCCTCAGCTCACGGTCAAAAGCCTCGGCTTATTTAATTTTATTTGCGCAACGTTAATCAATATAACAGCCCTTTGAGTTGTTATCCCTTTTAGAAGATTTGCCCTTACGCTCAGTGACTTTAAATGCCGTATTTGTATAAAGCTTGTACAATTATTACTTACGTTTGATTTTTCGCTGTTTGATAAACAACCTTTTATTGTACAACTTAGTATTTAATCAATAATTAAATTGGTTTTTTTTCATTAAAAATATTCTCACGAATGTTACCCTAATAATTTGCGCTCGATTATCGCAGCCCCGAAATTTGTGTCTTTATCGGACAATATTTGATCGATCAACCCTTAGTGGCATGTTAGTATGCGAGAAGTACCCCGTTACCTACATCAACGTCGAAAGTTAGATGAGATTGGAATATATAGCTAATTTCTATCTATACACTTTTTTCCTTGATGAAATGAGTATCATATTGCTTTCAAAGACGAGATGTAGTTGAATGAAGTAGTTTGAAGAAAAAAAAAGAGTTCTAAATTAATTGATCTTTCGAAAAACGTTACACACGGGTATATAATTTAATTAAAAATGCAGTCGACTCGTTTTTATTTAATCTAAATAATCTTTATTACAATTTTTCCGCCGCTAGGGTAGTAAAAAGAAAAAACTGCAAATTTAGGACGAAAAAAATTTAAAAAAGAAGGAAAATCAGGCAAATATTATTTTGTTGATTTTCATCTCAAGATAAAGCAGAGCTCTTATACAGGCGCCCACTTCCAACAACACTGAGTGTGACATACTTTCCAAGGCAAAGCGTCGAAAGCCCAGATATGTGCTAGATTAATTTTCTATGAGCTTGCGTTACCAGGGCGTTAAAGATGAAAAATATGCAGAAAAAAATCGGCCGAAAATGAAATACCGCCGGTAAAATATTGAACGGACGCGCGCGCGCTAACGAAAATTCGACTATAACATTCGAGATGAAATGACGAGTCTAACGTTAAATCTTTTTTTCAAAGGACGTTTCCACTCGGTACTCTCCCTCTCTCTTTCTCTCTCGCACTCGGGGCGGCTAATTGAAATTGCTTTCAATTTCAGGAGAGTTGGCGCTGCTCCTCCTACCTCCTCTTACGTACACAGCCCTAGGTAGCTATCCTTACGTACAGAGCCGCTCTCATTGTGGGTATAGTTCGCTAAGAAGGTAGGTCGGACGAGTGGAAACGCGAGGGAGAGGGTGTGCGGGCGAGAAGAAGAGGCCGGCGCTTGCGAGTGTGCGCGCCCCCGAGAGATGGGCCAAGGGCTTTTCGCCGTACGTTCTCACCGCGCGCGAGTATCTCGGTGCGCATTGCGGCCGAGAGAGAAGGCATCTCTCTCTCTCTCTCTCGGTGGCGTAAGAGCGTCCACGGGACGTAGAAAGAAGATTGGCCGAGAGGTATAGAGCAAAAGTGAATTCGGTGGAAAAGAGATAGAGAGCAGCCTGAGAAAGCTCGAGGCTCAAGAGAGGACGAGCGGTAATTGGACGATCCGCGCGCTGTCCGGTTCGACGATAGTCGCGGGGTTATGAGCAGCGGTATAACGGCAGTACACCCACACACACACCGGAAGACCCTCGCGAATTCGGCTGCATCGATTTCCAATCGTTATTTCAACCCCCCCCTCTCCACTTTCTTACTACCCTAGGCTTGTCCGCTTCTTCGTTACCGCAGCTCCCTCTCTTCCAGCCCCTCATCCGGTCTAGCTTTTCTCATCGGCCGTTTATTTCCCTCGCCTCCCCCCTCGGCTGCTGCAGCAGTAGAGAAGCAGTGAGCTCTTACAGCCTTTTTCCGCGAACTCGTCGGCAACACTAATTTCTTTTATGATTCGCCGACGGAATGCGGGAGATTTGTCGAATGACTCGGAAAGAATGAACCGGACTATGCACTACTCCTCTCTCTCTCACCCTCCATCGAGAATTTCCCTTGGAGTTCTCGTTCTCTCGCGTACATATAGTGCTGCGCTCGCGAAAGTTCGTCGCTCTCGGAATTACTTTTCCGACGTTAAACGCTATTTCTCCGGTGAACAGAGCGAACGCGTGTATCGGAAAAGTTCTGTACGAGTATGGGCAAGAGGGGGGGAGCGGCAAAGGTATTCAATCGGATTTTTATTTTTCGCTAGAGAGCAAAAATCAATTCTCGTTAGTGTAAATCAAAAGCGCACGGGGATATTCTCGATGTACAACAAAAAAAATGTATTCTACGTGTACGCCCGTTCGAAAGCTTTAGTACTTGGCGAAGCAATTTCTGTCTGTCTTGCGGTAACGAGAATTCAGAATCCGCGGGAAACAACGAGGCTGGAAGTGTTTGTTAAAAAATCACCCGGGCCGCGCGCGCACTGGCCATCGGCGTAAATAAAAGTTACTTTAATAACCAGCCCGACTACAGAGCGTGTCCGGGAAAGTATAAAATTTTCCTGCCCGAGACCCCCTTACTCCAACCGGGCGGCTTCACAATCGAGTCAGCGGAAGTTTCCTTCAGAAAGCGCGAGTTTCTCGCGCAAAAAAGTTCGTAACCCCGGCGTCGAAGGGGCTGGGAAAGGAGAGGGACCATTGCCCGAGCTTATTCGCGGTATAAATTATAGAAGTCAATTTCGTCGCGAGATTGCCAACGCGCAACGTGCACCAGAGCTCCAGCGGCTACGTGACACTGGCGAACGCGAGACGAAGAGCATTTGGATCTCGAGGCGACGGCTCTGCCTCTCCAGCCTTTTTCAAGTCTCTCTCTCTCCAACGGACGATCGACTGGGCTTCTTCTATTTCGACTCCAATGGAAACTTCTGTTTCGATTAATCGCGCAAATTGGATTATCCGTTTGATGTTAAACATTGGTTTCTGATCGTCAAGAGAAAAGGAAGAAAATGAAGGAAAACTTGGGTGGAAACAAAATTTACGTCGCGAGGTAGGAAGAAAAATAAACTTGTTTTTACGAGGGATCACATGTTCGTTTTTTTTTCTTTTGTATAGTTTTCTCGTGTGTTATGTTTAAATTTTTTTTGTGTCAAGAAAATGAAATGGAACGTAAAGGTTACGATTATTGTTTTTTTTTTACTATTGAAATACGGACTTTAGTAAAGAAAAGTTATGAATATTTATTGTTTTCTGGACCGTAAAGGTTTTAAAAATAGAATATGCTGCGATTTATTGTAAGAAATATAGTTTTCTTTTTTTTTTAATTCTCTTGAAATATTTTGGTATTTTTTAGCCTTTTATTGATACGTCATAAATACTCTACTGCATAATAAAATCTACAAAAATTTTTTTATTAATTCCAAACTGATTCAATAAATATATTGTATTAATTAAAAAATATACAAAATATTTTTTACGTACTCTCCATCGATCGGTATCCCAATAAAATTTTATCGATATTTTCACAATACCCGATAGCAAAATATTCAAATAACTTCAACATTCAAAAAATTGACTCTATACCTTGTTGAAAAAAAAAACAATATTGAGTTAACATCCCTTTTTACAACAGCCGCGTGGTCTGATATTTTCCATATTTCACCGATTACAGACGTTTCTCGTGGCCCATTTACGTGGTAGAGACGCTCAACGTGGCCCGTATATATACTCAATTCTGCAGCTGCTCTCCGCGCAACACAACGAAGCGAGAGGCTCAGAAGGGGGTCCCAAGTCGTTATTCTTAATACTCCAGCTCTCCTTTATACCTCCTAGAGCAACTGGCGTCCCGTGTGGTTCGCTAATGCAAAGCGTCATTTGCTGCGCTGAGCTAGAAGCTTCTTTCACCCACCCCCTTCCACCCGTGGCCTCGCGACCCAGCACCGGCCCTATAGATACGCAATAGCCTGGATCTGGGAATTGCCCCCGCGCTCGTCCCGGATTAAATTGCCGCGATGAAACGATCCCCTACTCTCTCCCAGCTTTCGGGGATAACAATGAAGGTCTGTCATTATCGAGGAAAAATACACGTCGGAAATTCGGTGTTTCTTCGGGGTTTATTTTCGAGTTGTAGATATAAAAATGAAATTACCATCTTATTGTTGAAAGCTTTAATCTTTTATCGGAAAAATATTATTGAGAAGTTGGAGTAGTTGGATAAAGGTACCGATTTCAGCTTGAGTTTGTACGAATAAAAAGAAAACTCATTTGCGTCGAGTATTAGAGCAGTATCCATGAATTTAGAGGGAGATCGTCTGGCCGCAAGATGGATGAAAACTAATACAGTTATGCGAACTCACGTAGGTTATATGATATAGTGGCAAACTGCAAGTTTCAACGTTACCTGCGCCACATCAATTACCTTCTAAAAGCTCAGAGACGACCTTAATTATGTCCAACGCTATCGCCTGTCAGCCACAGTCAACTTACTTTAGTTGCTTATTTTTTTCTTTTTTCTCATTTTTACTTCACTCAGACTCCGTAAGCTGATTTAAAATTATTTTTATTGATCGAGTAATATTAGAAATTAAGTAACTTCTTATTGCAGGCGAAATAAGTAGAATTACGATATTAATTAAAGGTTTAAACATTTTAAAGGCTTATTCAGTCAAACTAAGCTAACGTATCATTAATTTTGTAGAAAAATTAATACCCTTTTCAACTGAGCACGAAAGTAAGACCATACAATGTGCTACTAAAAAATGTATTTAATTAGAACTTTGAAACGAATGAGAAAATAAAATGAGAGTGCAAAGTAAGTACATTCGTCGTGGAGTTAGCGAAAACCCCAGCGAAAAATTAACGAGTTTTACTAATTGAGTACGTATTTTTTAAAATAGCTCAGGTACAGCTTATACCATTAAGCGGGTGGTGGTGGTGTTTTTTTTCACTCAATAGTAATATATCTTTTTGCTGCGCGCTCTGATTAATTTGGGCTCGTTTTCAACTGTTGCGATAACGTCTTGCCACTCGTTGAAATTGCTTACTCATGTAATTAAGAGAAATTCCATTTGAAAAGAAGCTAATCAATGAAAGGAAGTGTGACCATCATCGCTGTGAGTGTAAGAGAAATTTATCGAGATTTTAGCAGATAAGTGTATTTCTAATAAACAGGTATATTAAAAGTTTTTTTTGTTTGTTTTTTTTTCATGTTTAATTAATGCTGAGGAAATAAATAGTGAAATATTAATTGGAAATGAATCCGCTAATTAAGCTGAAAGTATGTTCGATTCAAGTAAAAATTAAATACTGTTTAAATGAAAAATCTTATTGCAGTATCAATCAGATGATACATTTCTTTCAAATGTTAAATTTACCCTGCTACGAAATAGTATCCTAAAATATTACAAAGTTCAAGAGAAAATTCTTTTTACAGCCAGGTAAGGAATTGTAGTCAAGCATGAATTTCCATAAACACACTCGAACACTTTCCAACGAGAATTTTTTTCCAAAATTGCATTGTAAACAAAAACTGCAGTCAAATACGAAAATTCATTTTCTCCGAAACAAGTTTTCCGCAAACAAGCTCGAACACACTCGAGCCGAGGAGGGTCTACAAAGACACATCGAGAGATCGAGCGCGTCTCGATCCTCCCAAGTCTTCCGAGCGAAAAAGAAAAGAAAAATCCAATTTGGAAAAAGAAAAAAGGGTAAAAACAACGTCGAGGTACACGTGGCTTTAGGTAGCTGTTCGCCGAAGCGACGTGTTAGCTATTTTCCAAGCTGCGCGGAGAAACGGGCGCGACATCGCGGCCAGCATCCGCGATTTCGCGCGCGTCTCTTCTCCGGCCAGAGCGCGACAAGCCGTATGTACGCCGTCGAGATCGCAGAGGTCGCGCGTGCACTTTTACGCGCGCGAGCATCGGAAGGAGGAGGGAAAAAAAGAATAAAAATTGGAAAGAGAGAAGATAGCACAGGCGGCGGGGCTTATGGCACGGGTGAAAGGAGATCACGCGCACACGTGGGTAGCGGCTGCGGCCGGGAAAAACGAGAGAGAGAGAGAACCGGCTGCGCGATTCGATCGTCGGCTCTTCGGAATTCCACACTGTTAAGTAGGATATTGGCGGTCTATGCGCGCGCGTGTGTATGTGTATGTGTGCCTGCACGTATACGATTGCACTTCCGGGATGGGAATTGTTTTTTTAGAGCACACCGCATTCTCTGCGATTATTGTCGTATATATATAGATTGGTTATCGAAGCTTTCTCTTTCTTTTCCCTACTGCACAGGCCCGGGTCCCGGGTAATTTCACTTTCGGGAAACTAACCCGCGCGCGGACGAGGAACTTTGTTTTCTATATACCAACGGGATTATTCGTTTGTGACTAGGTTGCTCCGTACGGGGACGTAATTGTTGCACATTGTTTGGAAGTCGTTGTTGTTACGGGGATAGGGTACTTTGCTCGAAGAGAAAATTTTGATTTTCAATCGATAAAATGAATTCTGAATAGAACGGTAATTGCAATCGGCATTTCGATCTCACGATACACCGGGTACCTTTCATTTTCTGATAAAATATATATTTTTTATTAAAAAACCCGAGCGATATCGACAAAGTAATATCAGAGAAGGTTCCGTAAAGCAGGCGTACATTCTCTTTTGAAGCGTTGTTATTTCCAAGAATCTCGCAAACTGATATACACGAATGGTCCAGCTATACGGAGCACCTGAGTCACACGCCCGGCTTGGCTTTATTTCCACATTTTTTCCAAAGTTCCGAACAAAGTACATAAAAATTGCGTGCTTTCTAAACGAAATCGTAAAGTCCCTGAGCGTTTCTTTAAAAAAAATCAGCTCCACAAATTGTATGAAAGAAAAAAAAGAGAGAGAGAGAGCAGGAGAAAAAGGAAGTAAAGGGTAGAGAAGAGCATTATGAAGCAAGAAGCGTCTCCTCGGCTTCGAGTAAAACTTGAAATTTCCCAGGCTCCTGGAGACGGGCAGGAAAAAGTTTCCGGTACGGATAAGTCGCGGTAGACAATCACAAGTCTCTCTCTCTCATTTTGTGACTTCCTTGCTCTTCTTTCCTAAATTTCCTCGTACTCTCGGTCTCCACGATGCACGCGCAACTGAGCTGTTCGACAAATTGAAACTTCATTTGCGAAATAATATTATCGATACGAACTCGTAAAGTAGCGAAACTTTTTACGACTTATTTTTACATTCTTCCACGTTGATTTTACAACCACAATTTTTCTTTTTTTTTTTTATTTTTTATTACTCATATCTTAGGATGACTATTTTTATTTTGTAGTTTCAAACTTAGTTTGGGAAAGTTTAATTTTTTAACTTCCTTCATTACCGTATCTCCTTCTCCTTTTTTTACCCAACGATGACACCAAGCTGAAAGGAGCAACAAAAAAAAAATACGTTTACGAAATTAATTAAAATTTCTTGACTTTCATTTCCTCGCAATTATCGTAAATACATCAGGTAAACTTTTAAATTAATTTATCCCAATATAAAACCTGCAATACAAACTCACTTTTTTACACACGCGCGCACCACTGCCACAAAAGGTCCGCGATAACAAGCATACCATCTTATAAATACCATTCAATAAACTTATAAATACCCGCGGTAAACCAAACATCATCATAATCATCGTCAGCATCGGAGCTCATAGTCATGCAAATCGGCATGGAGCGCTCCCCCATTGCATACACGTATAGGCGTTCGGCGGCGAGCGGAATTACAGTCAGCCGCAAGCTACGCCGAGCGCGCAAGATATCTGCAAGTCCAGAGCCCGCAAGCACGTCGAGAAGCCCCCCGCCGCCGCCACCGCTAGACGAAATTCCCTCGAAGCGAGTATAGTTCGAGCCAGCAGCGGCGGCGGCAGCCGACGAAACAGTTCCCCCAACCCTCGTTCTTCGATTCGCCAAAAGGAAATCCGCGACGCGAAATGAGAAATCCGCGCAAGCCTTTGATCGGCGATGAGAGCCTCCTCTCCCCCCCCCCAGCCATCCTCACTCCCAGGGAAATATACGGGTAACGTGTAGCTCTGAGAGCTGCCTCGATTTTTCCTCTTCCTCCTCGTCGTTCCCCACGCTCTTCTATATTCCCCCCTTACCTTCCCTACCCCTTCTCTTCTCAGCCCTTCACTCGCTCTCTTCTACGCCTTTCTTTTCTCCCCGAGCTCGGCCAGAAAGTGGAGGATGGAGGGGTGGGCTCTTCAAATGCTTTTTATGCTTCTTCTCCTCTATTTTTACTGCAGTTTTCAGCCGCTGGTATACAACTTCAGAATGTCTTCTTCTTCTTGCGCCCCTTTTTTTCTCTCCCTCTCTCCTCTACCTTTGTTCTGCGGTGAAGAGGTAGCTCCAGTTTGTTTTGCTCCATTGAGCTGAGACTCTACCTCTTTCTCTCTCTCTCCACCCCCTTTGCTTTTTTTTCTTCGATGGCTCTTTTAATCTACCGAAATTTGGCAAATTTTTTGTTTTGTTTACACTTTCGAATGTTGAACGAACCGTCGCAAAATTATCCGACACGTTGTAAAAGCGAAATATTCATCGCGTATTACGGCGCGGTTGCATAATACAGGATTCCCTTTCGGTTACGGCAACGATAAACATTGCAAAATGTTAAGTTTAATGGGGCCCCCATCTGGTCTCCATTGCAAAATATCCATTGGGGATACGGAGGAGCAAAGGAATAGAATGATCGGCGATCGTTGGCTAACCGTAGCGTGAAAAATTTCGTCACGTGCAACGAGATACGCGGCGCTGCTCTCTCTCCCTCTTTAAAATAGCGAGAGAGAGAAAAGAGATACAATGCAGCGGAGATGCAGCGGAGCGATAAACCAGCTTTACTTGCACCATTAGACTTTCTGTCGCTTTGCTCTGTCGAGGTGCAAATCGTATATACGCGCAAGGAAAGTCGCGCGAAAAGAGATAACGATTTTCATGATTATGCCTGGCCGATGATCAAGGAGATAAGTAAATTCGGAGTCGATGTTACGGAGGAGGGTCTGAATAGGAAAAAAAAAAACAAATATGTCAGTCAGTAAGTCTCGGGCGCTAAATCATGCGTGGCGCACCGGCGAGTTTCCGCGTGGATATTTACTTTGGCTCGTTCGTTCTTCAACGGTAATGGATGGGCGGACAACGGGAAGATAAATGTTGCGCGCACTCCCGGGATATCTGTTCACGGTAAATTCTAATCGATTACACCTCTCTTAAAACGTCCCTTATTTTCCTCTCCGAGCTTCGCTGGCTTTCTCTGCCTCCCGTTGAAATTTCCAACGAGCTCTCGTATGATCTATTTGCCCTCGTCTTATTTGTTTGGACGAAATAATTTTTGGAAATTAAACGAACGAGAAAATATTTTGCTATAGTTGGAATTGTTGTCGAGAGAATCAAATTATTCCAGCAACTTTGGCAGGTTTGTAATTTGAATTATTCGTGCTTTAGTTATGCAAATAAGAAAATAACTTCTTCTTATTCGCTAGTTTCTATTGACACCAATATATTTTCTCAATAATTCATCGTCTTCTTCAGCGAGCACAATACAGATTAATAATTAATAAGCGAGTACCTTCGCTTCTCCGAAATTTATTGCGTCAAAGTAGATGGGGAACAAAAAGCCTCCGAAATTCTATTTATAGAGTATTCGCATTAATAACAGCTCGCTCTTGAAGTGCACATCGACGTGCCTTATTAAAATATGCACCGTCAAAAAGCGTCCCGATTACTCTCGTAAAATCTCTCGCGCTGGATAAAAAATTAATAAGTTTTATAAGCGAGAGGAGAGTGACGAAAAGCCGAGTCCCCAACTTCACAAAGAATTTTCTATGCGGAGAGGCTCTCACTAAATTTCACGCGTATTATAAAGTAGCCCGAGAGAGAGAGAGAGAGAAAGGTGTTGAAATAAAGTCACGTCGTAAAAAAGAAAAAGAAAAGGAGCGAATTACAAAGTTCCCATAAACTTTATCATCGACGCAAAATCTCCAGCCTACTTTTCTCTCTTTCGTACAATCGAATACCGTCATTTTATTTAATCAACTCTTGAACAAACGCGGTGTATATGACCCCGCGAGCATTAGCTTACAATTCATATTCAAAATTGCCGTGTGTTTGTGTGTATGTGTAATGCCTCTCTCGGCTCGTATTCTAGCCAATGATGTCTCTGAAGCGCTGACTATGAGCGCGCGTGCAGGAGCAATTGTTGCGGTAAGTAGTAGCTAGTTCCGGACACGATGACTACGGTGATCCATCAGCGTGCATTCCTCGTCGAGCAGCCAACTGCTAAACGATTAATGCGCGAGCCTGGCGTTGTACCGACAAGCATTGCTTTCTTCTCGTGCGTTTGGACACTCGTGATCCTCGCGCGTAAATCCAACTGGATGCCTTCTGCACGTGTCTTTAGAGTTTCTTTTTTTTTTATGTCTGTTCAAGGTATAGTTTCGCGGTACGTGTGTACTTACGAATTCGTCAGCTCGTGGCCTACCGTACGCTGTAATGCCGGTTGTTAATTACAGAGGATGTAATGGCCTTTGGGTCAAGGACTTTTTTTTTTAAACTTTGTTGGATGAAATCTTGAAGTATGCGATCATAATGTTTAAAGTTAGATTTGACACTCTATTCAGTATCCAAGGATAAGGCTAAGAAAAATAAATTGCGAAAAAAAGTTTTCAAAAATAAAAGGTATCATTTTTGCACTCGCCATACACAAATACTTGGATGATATACAACTTTTCATATGCCGCAATGTTTCATAAAACTCGCTGATCCGAAGTCCGTGTATACACTCTCTTTATTAAACGAGCGCGCGAGAACTTTTCACGAATTCGGGTAGCTGATATATGCCAGTTACGCGTTACGGCGTTATAGTACACCTGCGCGCGCGCGTGACTACCTGCCAGTGCGCGCTCGCACACACGCGCGACCGCACTCAAGTAGAGGCTAGTTATTAAAGGCACATATCCGGTGGTCCTGTGGCTTTGCCTCTTTCTGATTTATGGCTCGGCAAACGAGTCGTGGATTAAGAAGAGAAACGGCCGCGTTGAAAGACGATAAGAACTATTGTTCGGCGACATGTTGACTGTGCCCTCGTATAAGGACTAAATTTTCCCCTCGGATCGAAGTAGCACATCGTCGACATCTCTTTGCACAAAGAATTGATAACTTTTTAAATTAAATAAACAATCTTTAAGCGTGTCGAAAAGTAATTCTTCCGTCCTTTGACCCATTTAAATGCGGGCCAGCCTTGTGAAGCAGACGAGTTAGCATACGGATACACGTAAGTGAGAACGATAACAAAATCGCGTCATCACAATACTTCCTGCAACTAGTAGCAATAAGGTGTTCTCGTACGAGTTTCCCAGGACTTTCTTTAGCGAACGATGAGAAGAGAGCAGCTCTAACGAGCTCTTCATGCGCGAAGTCTGCGGGTTAGCGATTGTTCCGTTGGGAAGGAGGCTGAAGGAAGTAATGGCTGTTCGATTTTGTCGACGCGCGGGTATTATAATCAAGGATTCTCAAGTAATTTCGTTAAAAAGATAATATACGTTATGTTTGGGTGAAAAGTTGGATCGGAAAGAATGGGCCGACAGGAGGAATTTCTAATAAAGTTGATGAGTGGTCGGGCAAAAATTTATGATGGTAATAAGCTCGGCGGAATTGGGGGAGAGCTTGATTTATTTGATATTTTATTATTTAGTGCTAGAGAAGAGATCGTGATATTTTTACGCTGCTCGATATACGCACTCGCTACAAGACTTGTAACTATGAGTTTCCTCGTCGGTCGTATCCATCATACTCGCGGGCAAAACCGAAATGCACACGAGGCAGGATGGACGAAACGATGCTTGAGTGACAAATGCGTGTCGCAAAAGAAAAAATGTCTTTTGAAACGAACATCAATATTCTCAATTTATATTTTACTATTATTTAGTTCTTAGAACAATTGTCTTGTCAATTGTAAGCTAATCGAAATGTAAGCTAATTTTTTAAATGTCTGGCTTACGTATTAATTAAAAAAATTATTATTACAACGGGTACGCATGGATGTATCCTTACGTAAATGAAAATTCAGTTGCTGGAATTACATCCCAAAGGGATTAGACATATGCGACTTGCCCGCAAGTATTAAAGCGCTAAAATAACAGCCGTTAAGAAATTTCGTATATGCGTTTATATATATGCAAACTTGTATGCAGTACGATCAAGCTGGCAACGAGTTAACGTACGCCAACATCCGAAAGCGAAATAGTATGCGCATATTTTATGCGATTAAGCGTATGATGTTTAAGGTAAATAAACGCTATTCATTGGTGGCGATGGAGGATGGGAGGAAGAGGGATAGCATAGAAGCGTGTATGCTCTGTGACTGAGGGTGCATTTGCCGTTGCCCAATTCCGCAAGTCTATTTCATCGTTTCGCTGCTCATCTGGTTAGCTGCCTCGTAAACATTACAAATCTGTGTATTATTGTCGGTACTTGTGTTCTCGTTTCGAATTATACGCATAATGATTTCAGAATAGTAGATCTTTCACTTTATTCACTCTGTTTTGTTTTGTCCAGATAAGTAGTAATTGACTCATTTAATCATTTGAAATAATATTATTTTTAGTAAAGTTGACATCAATAACGTCATAGCTCATTCGCTTAGTAATTCTGATTTGAATTAATTTCAAGACCTCTATTGTCGATTTTATTTTTATACTACGTTAAAGTCTAATTTACCTTCGATAATGAAAATTTATATGAAAATTGAAATTTCAATTATATCTCTCGTTTCATTTCGTTTTTATTAAGCAACATAAAAGAGATCGAGGAAAAATCAGTTCCTCCACAGTCCAAGTCGTTTCATTTACAACGCGTCGAGGAATGGGTTAATAAATCACAGAAAAACGTGAGAGAGTGTGCGTCATGGCCATAAAAAAAGGGAGTACGTCGAGACGCAAAGTAGCACCAAAAACGTCGTAAAGTCCTGGCGCCTCAAATATCCGCCTCTTCCGGTCTCGACGCTCTTCTGATATTTTCTGAAAGAAAAGCCGAGCCAAATAGAGATTGTGAAAAAAAGTGGGAAAAACGAAGAGCAGTCGTTCATCAAGACATAAGAAAGATGGGGATGTTGGAAAGTAGAAGAATTATTTTCTTATAAAAGAAGAAACTACTGCAATCGCTTCTGTATTAGAAAGTCTTGACTCGTGTAAACTTAGCTTGATATTTATTCGTATGCTTATGTCGATGCCCGAAAAAAAAATAGGCAGAGTGCAATAACGACTGACGTCGCAAGCTTGCAAGGTCTGCACATATTTTCCTGATACTAGCACAAAGTGAATTTCGACCGTGCGTATGTACTTTTTTTCGTTTATCCAAGACGATCTTATTTCTGAATGGAGAGATTCAATGAAACTCGAAGTTCCGAAACTGCCAGCGATACAAAATTAACGAATGCATATTATGTTAACGTATTTACTTTTTCCAATATAGATATAATGAATAATTTTTCGTAAAGCCCATGTGAAAATTTAAACTGACGCCCCATAAATTAGCTTTCGTCAATTGCAGCAACAAAGATACATGTGTAAATATCGGAAATAGCTGCGAGTATAAATATATGCGCGTGTTGCAGTCAGTCAAACGCGTGTCCCAACAAATGGCTTAGCCAGAACAAATACATCATCCTTTCTTTCTGATTTTCCCTCGCTTCTGCTCGGCGAGCGCAATAAACGCGGCAGTACTATAGAGAACTGGCTGTAAAGTAAATTCAAGCGGTAGGATGCGGTAGTCGCACTTACAAGCGTAAACCATTGCGGTACGAGTTACGCAAAAGGAGAATCCGTGAGCTTGTCTGCGACTGGAGACTCATAAAGTCCTTTAGAAATAGGAAATTTTATTCGTTTCAATGCTTTGCGATACTTTCACGGGAAATTGCTGTCATTTTTTTATGAGAATCTGGTAATTGATTTTTTTAAATTAACGATTGACAATAAAACGCCGAGTAGAAAAATATATTACGTTTCTTCGTTTGTTGAGCGAAGGAAATCATTTCCTTGTTTTTCATCGATTTATTGATGATCATTGGCTAAGGAAATTTATAATTAAAGTAAAATAAAAATTTTGTATTATAATTTGAAATAATATACGAATCAATAAATTCAACGAGAATCATAGACGTTAATTGAGAAACTCTGTCATTTATGGAAAAATTTGCTTTGCGAATCTATTCCGATGTATGATTGATTAATTAATTGCTAGTAATCAATTACATTATAAGCGATACTCAGAGCAGATCATCTGACATTGTATAGATCTGAGATTGTATACAATTTGAAAATTTTAGGATATCGCTAATGCATTGTCAATTACTTCATGCGATCATTAATAATGGATTGCGAACGCGTCCTATTGACAATGTTGGCAGAATGTTTATTAAAAATAATATATAATATTGCTTTTAATAGAAACAGTTTGTATAATAAATGCATAAAAGTCTTTGATTAAGTCAAATTTATACACTTTGTGTCGCAAATGTATACTGCACCTTGAGATATAAACATAATAACGCTGTTGCGAAACGCTGCCGCCGCTGTCGTTGCGAGTATACTCATCTGTAAATTGAATTCCCGAAATATCGATTCTTACTTGCTCAGCTAAACGGATATCCTTCCTCCAGCTTGTTGCCGATAAAATAATAAGTTTTACCTCGACCTCCGCGTGTCTTTTCTCAGTTACGAAAAAAGATTGTGTGAAATTCAATACCATAGAGGAGAGATGAAGGGACAGTCAAGCGGACACGACGTCGGCAGAGTTTAATATTACATTCAATAAGTCATTTCTTTCAACGTCGTTCGACAGATTTGTAGACTCTGTTATGGATCGCGTATAGGGTCAGTAATAATATAAACTGATTTTTTTTCTGTCTTTCCCTTCAAATCTCGCCAGTAATATTAATAATAGATATAATTTCAATCTTTTTTTCATTTTTGCTGGGGCTTGATATACTTTTAACGTTATTTTTATTGACTGATGGACGTACTCCATCAGTTTATTTCGGTCTACATATTCATTAGACGTGGAAAAATAAATTCTCGTTTAAAACTGCAATCATAATGAATTTTCATGGGGTACTTTATAATTTTATTTTTCCAACTTAAATCTCTCGAACAATTCACTTTTGTGCCCTTTTTCAAAGGGCTTCAATCAAAAGACAGCAGTTTTCCAGCTCTAATCAAACATCAATTGTTATTCATTTTGTTTCTCGATCAAATCTCTATGGGTCAACTATGAATATTCATAAACAGTTTAAACTGTACAAGTAAAACTGAACGCTAAACAACAAAACTCAATTTTTTAGGTGCACGCAATGGAAAATAACCAAAATAGATCTACCTAGAGACGTAGAAGCACAGAGAACAGCACCGCGAGGGAAAAAGAGAGAAAAATGAAAAACGTGCACGGAAAAGGAAGAGGCCAGTTGAAACGAAGGCGTGAGGGGCAAGGGGAAGAGAGCAAAAAAACGACGAGGAGAAAAGGAGATAGAGAAAAATGGGGAAAAAGCGAGAGGGCAAAAATCGATGAATCATGCAAATCGACATTCATCTCAACTGCACCTGTCATGCGGGATGTAGTACAGATGAATCTTCCGCGAAAATTTTTATTTTATTTGCAGCGACGGTAAAAATTTTGTTAATAATCATTTAAATCGCTGTTATTGCTATTGCCCTAAATAAATTGGTGGGATGATTGTGAGTTTAAAGTAAATTTTATCACAAATTTAATATTAACTAAAACGTAAGTTTTATCTGAATTTTATTTAATTATTATTTTATTATTATCTCTTTAAATTTAATTAATTTTGAACACACGTCATCCAAGAGAAGGTTTTTCCAATATCAAAATAAACTCATTTTGTTTCTATTATTTTCTATTAAGGGTAACATGAAATACTTTGCTCTCTAATCTTTTTGTATAGAAAATATATACCCGGATAAAAAGTGAAACGGAAAATAAGTCGAAGGACAAAAGAGTATCTTAGCCCAAAATAAGATGATCACGATATATTCGCAGCTTTAGTCCACATAAAAGAAAGCAGGTGAACTGTACACCCAAAATCCCTTTTGCTTGATGTTGTATTGAAGTCGAAAAAAACAGGAAAAAAAAATAACAATAAATTGAAAGTATCAAAAATGAGAAATTTATCCTTACGTATAGTACATTAATGTTTTCCTGTTAAACAACGTTTTTTTTTAATTTATTAAAAAAAGAGAAAGTTGTTTGATATGTAGTTTTGCAATAAAAAAAGCGAAGGTCGGATAATTTCGAAAATAAATCAATTATTGCGGTATGAAGTAGAGTGGGTAACTTTCATCAGACGCCCAAGGTATATAGAGCACGAAAGTGCTCGACAACTTTTTCCAAATTATCAGCCTCAATCTAGCGCCCGTATGAAAAGAAAACAAAGCAAAGCGATATCGAGCAAAAAAATATATGAGAGAGAAAAAGAGATTAAAACAACAATAAATAAAAGAGGAAAAATAAACGATCGAAAGGGCTCTTTAGTCTGGCCCGACCCAGCAACTGCAATATCATTCGCTCTTGTTACAATACACTGACAGTCCCAGAGAGAGAGAGAGAGAGAGAGAGGGGGAGAAAGAGCACTCTCTAGGGAGATTACCAGGCCATCGGTTACAAATAGAATTATAACCGTAGGACGGGGCCGCTTGTACAGTAAACGTGATTCGCTGCGACAACGTATCTCCGAAACTCGATAATTTCGCGTCCGTCCTGTGCATCGACTCTCTCTCTCTCTCTCTCCCTCAAGCCCGCTCATGCATGCATTCTTTTTGTCCACACAGCGCCAGTATACAAGCGCATCCATGTGTGCGCTACAAGCAATCGAATCAATTATCGAGAGAGAGAGAGAGAGAGAGAGAGAGAGAGAGAGAGTGGCACCGAACCTACAATTATCGCGCCACCTGAACCATCTCCCCACCTCTCCAACTCGCTTAGCCTCGGTCTCGCTGCTTCTTCTTCGGCCGCTGCCGCTGCTGTTCGGCAATTGCGTAATTAATGTTGCGAGCGTGACCGATTAAACCTATGAAACGTGCCAGGATACGGCCACCTACAACGGTGTTACAAAATTGTCGTTATTATAACGATCGATTTCGCCGTTTTATCATCTCGTCTTCTTTTTTATGCAACGTTTATGCCCCGAGAGCGTTAAAAGTTTAACTGTTGCAGATTGGATGAACGGGTATAATGAGCTATCGGCCTGCGCGTTTAAACACACCGGCCGCAGAATTATACCTTTTTTTACGAGGCACTAAAATTTTTAAAAGAATCCAACTAGAGGTAAACAGAGCAACGTTCATATTTTTTTTTAAAGAAGATCCCCGAGATGAACAATAGGAGCAAGGGGAGAAAAATCTTCGCAAGAGCTTGTTATGCTGCGTCGGGAAATAAACGCATCGACGATTGTAAAAGCCACTTATCATCGGAACGGTCAACAATCTGTAGCACAGCACAAGGCTATCGTTAAAATCTCATTAGCTCCGTCTAACTTGGCCTCACAGCTTTCACTAGCTCCAAACGGCGGCGAAGCATCAGGCCGAACAGACAATGCCGTGGATGCCCGGCGTACTCTCTGCTCTTTATGCGAACACGCGCCGTTGATTTTGTAAAAGCGCCAAGCGATTTCGTAAACGCTTTCAAAACGCGCCCGGGCCCGAGTTTCCTTCTTACAATTATACAGGCCGGACATCGTTTTCGTATACGCGCGTCAACTTTTCCTCGCTATACGACGCAGGCCGAAATCGACGCGAAACTGGGTTGTACGAGAACACACGCGCGTCTCTCTCTCTCTCTCTTTGAGAGAGGATGCTTTCACGCCAGAGCGAACGTGCTCGCCGACTTTCCGTGCGCCCGCCATAACTCCTCGCTCTCTCGACGTTTCCCGATCGAACAGCCCCGGCCATCGCACTCGAGACTAGCGCTTGTCTCGAATTAAGCGTACATGAGGCATGACGCGTTACGCCGTTGAACCTTGTGCTTTTCTCTCTTTTTTTTGGGGGGGGGGGATAATAAATAAAATTCGCTCGTCCGAGTTGCTACAAGGGGGGGAGCTATTGAGATATTCCGAGGAAAAGTTATCGGCAGTACGCTGGACTGTAATATTGATAGCCGACGTTAAATTTCATCCGCGGGGGAATGCGTTTTTCTCAAGCTGTGTGTGTGTGTGCTCAAGGGTCCGAGCGAGAATTTAGCTGGGAATGTTTCGGATGGGATTCCTCTGGCGAAGTGTGCGCGTGCGCGCTCGATGTAACGATTCGCATGAAAGTTAATCGAGTGTTTTATTTCCGGAATTTAGCTCTCTGATCAAACGATTAACGAAGAGGATTATTAGCGAAGCAGTTGACGTCTGCGTGTGTGTTTTTTTTATTATGAGGAATATCGATGTCACGTGAAGAGGCATAAAATATTGGCGAAGCACATAACGTGTGGATTAAATTTCAAATAATTCAACTCTTCGACGTAATTTTCCTTTCTTTTTTTTTTCTTCGAAACTAGAATCGAAAGAAGAGTTTATATAGGTACTGTTATAAAGTATCTTTGCAATGCGAACGGAAAAATAGAAATACGTTTTGGAATTTCGCCATTCACTCGAAATATATAGACATGCGCTCCTTTCGTGAAATTTCAAATTTCGAAAAATATTACTTTATGCGAGCGTCGCGTTATTTACGAAATCTTCCAATCTAGCAGCTATTCCCGAAAATATCAAAATCCCATTGGCTCTAATAACTTAAGGTAAATCTGGTGCCTCGGAGGCTCCCCGAAGTCACTCTCAAATGACAAGACAAGCGGTTAACCACCGGAATGTCGCGTAGTAAGATGAAAAGAAAAAAGTCCGAGGAGAGCGAAGGAAGCGAACGAGCAAGATGCCGCGGAAGAGAGAGAGAGAAAAAAAGAGAAACGAGCGTGTAACAAATGTATCTCGGTTACTGGAATACGAGAACAAGTGCGCGCTGAATCTATCCCACCTACGCTCGCCGAGCTTCTACTCTCTGTCTCTCCCCCTTCCCCCCTTGTAGAGTCAAGAGCTCGATCGTCAGCTCTCCTATACAGGTTGGCTAAGTAGGTGAGCCGGAACGTGCAACGAAAGTGATCTAGCCATCCGAGTCCCCCCCCTTCCCCCCTTATCTGCGCCGTTCACGAAACTGTCCCCTTCTCTATACCTTTTTTTTCTCATCTCGCTGCTATATGACTTACGCAATGGCCTTTACGACGTCCAAGACCTCCGTTGATACAAAGGACGGTGAAAATAGTATAGGCTCATCGTTTATCCTGATACTTTCACGCGCGGGAATTCCAGTCGCCGGGAATGCGTGAAGACGGGTGAACTATGCTCGCCGCCAGGTTATTTCAAACTTCTTCTATCCCCCCGCCCGCCCCCTCTGCGACAACCCACAGCCTACCCGCGATTATATACCGCCCGGCTTTTTTTTTATTCTCTCGAGAAACGGAGTCCGTGTGATCTTTTCGCGTGTCCCACGCGCGGTTAATTTATTGCCGCGTTTATTGATACGTACCTTTGAGAATTTGGAAATTTCGAAATTCCTTGAGCTCGCGAGTTATTTTTTTCTTTTCTTTCCTTAATTCCTCGTAAGGACAGCGATGAATTATAAAGTTATTCGTGAAGTGTACGAATCGAATGCTAATTATAGCGAAATTAATTTCCTTATTCGATATTGTGTAATGTAAAAGTCGATGGTTACATATCGATTATTTGAAATGTTACGTTTTTAAATTTAAAATTAAATCAAACAAACGAAAAAATGCAAAAGGTTTGATTAATTAAACGCGAGTTCTTGCTCCAATGAGCGTCGATCGTTTGAATTTTTTACGCTCCAGACGCGAGTGAAACACAGTAACAGATAACCATTCGTGACTCGGGCTCATTTACAAATCACGAGAAGAATGTATTATTAAAGTCAATTAGCAGGGATATAAAAGTCAAATTGCAAAGGCTGTAATGTAATTGGTTCGGCAGCGTACGGTTAAATCAAATTACTTGTACTAAAAATTAAATTAAATCGTAAAAAAATTACTGTAATCGGGCTGAGCTTTAATCAGGGCCGAAAAGAAAGTCAAATATTTGTTGCTATTCTGTAAACGTAATTGTATAAACTTTATGGGCTCTTTTGAATTTTAAATTAAAAAATGCGGATTATTTAGTTAATGTTCATTATTTCGTATACGTAACTTTAAATTATTTTTTTTAAATAAGAAAAAGGGTATAAAACAAATGATCAGCCACTGTAACATAAAAATGCTAGTTACGTTTCCCTTTCAATGTATAGGCAAAGGCGATAAAAAAATATCGCGATAAATATATCCGAACTTGCTAAGACAGTATTAGGCATCGTTCGATTATGACGCAACTCGGAAACTCGTACGGCCATTCTCCGGTGGTAATTCTCATAAAAGCCCAAGAGTACAAAAGAGGGGGGGGGGCACGTTAAATTTAACGCGAATTTTTTACGAGCGACAACGAGATTGAATGAGAAGACTACGGAGGCGCAAACGCAGAGAGAGATACGCGAAAGTGGTTACTTCAAAGAAAGTGACACGAGTCGTAAGGCAAGGTCGCGTCCTCGCGCTACACCTAACTTGGCAACCGCCCGAGGCTATGCGATGTCTGTGAAAATTGACGGGCTCCTATAGCTCACCCTCCGTCTCTCTCTCTCTCTCTCTCTCTCTCTCCCTCATTCTCTTCTTAACGCGTATGGGTAAAGTAGTGGCTCGTCTACGTCATTCGAACGTGAGGACAAGCGCCTTCGGGACACTTCCGTTATTTGCGCCGCTTATGCCTCCGTAAAACTTGAATTAATGAGCGAGCGTAAACAGCTGGGGAGAGGAGAGAGAGAGAGAGAGAGAGAGAGAGAGAGAGAGAGAGCTGAGACAGCTCATATATAAGAGCTTCTCGTAATTTCTTCCCAAGGTCGGGGTGATCCTCTTCTTGTCTTTACTCCTCTCCACTGCTCTCTCTCTCTCTCTCTCTCTTTCCCTCGAAGCACGTGATGCTAGATTCTATCCGATTACTTTATTTTCTTTTTCAAATTATCATACTCTTGGCTGAGTGAAAGCTGTAATGCAACTTTTTTTTCTCTTTAATATTTCGAGTTTCAGCTGATTTAGTTGAGTTAGCACTTTATGTATTTTTCGAGTTTTTTTTTTATTAATTGCTGATTATGAAAAATTTTATTTTGTGCGCCTGTTTTTTGGATATCTCGCTCATATTTACGTTAACTATCAAGTTATGGTAAAAATACATGAGAAAATAAAGTGCAGTTATTTAAATATCATTATTAGTACTTGTTATTGATTTAAAATTAATGCGAGAATGTTATTTTGGTCGAGCAAGATTCTTTTACAAGCAGGTTTGGTATGGTACAACATTTTTTACGACCGAACAGACTATAATTCTTGAGCATAAAAAACCGTGAGATACACTCGTGTGTCTCGAGCGGAAAGATATTTTGTATATTTCGAAGAAAGTTTTCTCCATTTTAAAACGGAGAAAAGTAGGAAAGGGAATGAGAAGTCGAAGAAAGAGCAGAACGAGAAGCAATAGCGGAGGAGAAAAAGAACAGTGTGGTGCAGGAGAAACTGAAAAATGTTGAAGCCAAGTTTATGCTCACCAGAAGCCCTGTCGCCCACTGTCGAGTTGTGGCTTCAATTAAACAGAGGCATAGAGAGGAGGAGAGAAAGAGAAATGGGGAAAAAACGAGAGGAACGCGAAAGAGATTTTTTATTAAAAAAAAGAAAAGAAAGATAAAATAAAATAGGGAAAGAGAGTTCAAGTTAGGGGACAAGAGTAGCGAGCATGAGAAATATGAGTATTAGATACAGGAAGAGTGCGAAAGCCTGTAATAGATTATGTGGGAGATAAGAAACTTGTAGCGGTATATTGTAAGGACGCTAGAAATTTCCGTCTTGTTTCTTGTTGGATTATTAGAAAAACGTATGAAAAAAATTGATAAAACCGTAGTAATTAATGTTTTTGATTGTAAAGTAATAATTTAAAGCGCATTATTAAATTGTTTGCGTAGAAACGGTTGGCAGCTTTTCTAAAGGAATCGTACTTACGTATTGTTTACGCTTTGCTGTCTCGTGAAATATTAAATAAAGCTCACCTGAAACAATAAAATGCTCGAGTCAGAATTAAATGTGATTTGTGCGCTTTAGTAACGCATTATTAATTCGTATTTACCAAGCTAAACTACGCGACCTCGTAAATAATTTCGCGGCGCCAGTTAAACTTTTTGTCATCGTTTGCAGTTGCATTAATTTACGCAGGCTGCATACATAATAATTTAATGAAGCCTCCGGCGTATGTTTTATCATATCACTCGCGCGATACACATGTAAAGCTAAATACCGTAACGGCATAGCTGATAAAAAAAATCGCGCGTGCAAAACGTTTTGTTGGACACTACCGTATATACATGTACTAGGCATTGCAATATAACTCTGTAAATTTCGTTTAAATTCCAGGAAGAATAGTAACACAATGGGCAAGGAGTTAAGGGACAAATTTCAAATTATAAACTGAGCGTAACTTGGCGAAAATGAAACCGGCAGTGCGCGGAAAAATTCCGCCGTTGAATTATTTCGAAAAGCTAAGTCGATGAATAAAGAAAAAAACGATATGTTTTGTGTTGGCTTTTACTTTAAAGAGAGTTTAAAACAGCAGAGCTTATACAAGTTAGTGTTTTATTCAGCCGAGTGCTTAGCGACATTTAACGCTTGAACAATAAGGGAGGAAAAGATAAATATCAGACTATTGTTAAAATAATGAAAGGGAAATTGTATTAAGTTTTTAAAACAAGAAGAAAAACTGGAAACGAAAATATTTTAAAAATTAATAAACGTAAGCAAAAGTAATATGAAATCGAGAAAAGAAATTCTTTTCTCGTGACATGGATTATTTTCACACATCTTAATAGAAAAAGAAGAAAGTGAGCGGGACACTTTTTCGTGGACGTAAACTAGCTGAAAATTCAGTAGAAAATTTAAGGGGGGCAAGAAGATCGATATCCCCTATAGTATTATAGACGACGCGATAAGAAAAGGCATGTGTATATCATTTTGATACTATGTGTCACGATCTGAAGAGCGATAAAATTTTTTTTTAAATTTACTTTTATTAGAATACTTTTAATAAACTGTACCCTCGTAAAGTGCCTAGAGGATCTACTTCTAATCGAAATATTCAACCTTTTTTAAATATTGACACTGGTGTCAATACTACATATTCTCCTGTTAAAACTCCGGGTATATTATAATCAACATTTCACATCGAAAAGCTCCAACTAAACCCGCGGTCTTTTTTTCACGACGCATTGATCTCTACGGTGGATGATAACGTATTATCATCAATTTTGCTCCATAAATCATGTTTATTTTTCTCATGTTTATATTTTGCCTCGACGTAACTGCTTTATCTTCCGAAAGAAAAGTACATTAACCAACAGTTTTCACGTGCCAAATTTCACGTGTTAAATTAGATTTACGCGTCAAATATGAAATTTGTCCCGCTCGCGCGTACACACAGACAAAAATATATCGCGTATGTGCGATAAATTACAGCCTGCAACAAAACGGAATAAGAAAGCAAGTGTAGGGGGGGGGGGGGAAATACTTTCCAAGCTTCCAGTGGACAAAAATTTATCTACCCGACGTCCCTTCAAACCACCAGACCCAGGCGGTTACAGGACGAAAAAAAATAACAAAACGTACACCGCAGTAGCAGCACGCGCGTGTATCTCTCTTGCATGTAAATTACCGGCAAACTCGGCCTCGTTCGCCCGCAAAAACGTTAATACCACGTTAAAACGCGAACGCTTCGTTTTTCCAAGCCCGAAAAACGTCCTGGACTAAAACGAATATAATCAAAACAGTGGAAGAGAGAGAGAGAGAAAGCGAGAGGTGGTAAGCGAAAGAAAACTCCACCGCGCAACGTTGGCTAGCCGAAATGGGTTGAAATAACGCGACAGGTGCTGGTTGCCTCGCTCGAAAGTGAGGAAAAAACGAGACAAACACATACATACGGATGGGAGCTAGCAGAAGTTATGGTAACAGCTACGCCGGCCTCGTAATTACGCCAAATGTCGCCAGCCCCTCTGAGATCAGAGTGTGTGTCTGTGGGTGTGTGTGAGAGAGAGAGAAAAACAACATTTACGCCGAGTCGCCCTCGTAACGCAATCACAGTAGATCTCCAGTGTCCTCAGCCTCGTTCTATATCCCCCCCCCCTTCCACGGAAGCTCCGAGTGCGGTCGAGAGGGCAGAACACCGCGAGTCCAGAGTTTTCGCGCGCTCGAGAGCGCCCAGCTACTCTACGTCTATATAAGCCGAACGGTTGAGCGAGAACAAAGGCTCATCGGCCCAATTACGCGTCTGGGAAAGCTGGAGCCGGGTTGGTGGGTGGCTGTGTGTGCCAAGAGCGAGAAAAGGCTTTGCGCGCGCGCGCATAGTTAGGGAAGTTACGTGGGCTCTCTCTCTCTCTCCTCCCGCGTTATCGGCGTTCGAGCTTCGAAGCCCTGGCCTTGAGTCTAAACGCCTGCGAGAAGTGAGAATACATCCTGGGTCAAAGCGTGAATGCGCCGGCCTTTAGCCAACTACGTAAAGTGCGACCCGTATGGCGCTATTGGATTTAAGATTAAGTTGCACGGCCCCGCGCGGAAAACGCGTTGCTGTCCGAAACAAATAACGCTTTGACGCGCTTGCTTTGCCTGCAAAGTTACACGTATACGCTTGTGCGCGCGCGCGCGCGACAGGACTCTGCTGTGTAATAAGTTTATTTAAAGCGTTCGACTGCGACGCGAGTGTAATTGCATAAAAAAAATTAACGAGCTTTCGCGCGAGAGAAAATTTGTAAATAATATTCGGGACATGGTTGGCGTTTTCGTAATTTTACTGATGACAGAATTTCAATTTAAACGACATTCTGCTGTTGAGCTTTTTTTTTTAGTCTTTAATTAAATTGCTAAAATACCAAGCTGGAGTATACATTAAACAAAAAAAAAAAAAAGGATTGAGATATTATATTTTAGGAAGCAAAGAATTTCGTATAATATAAGCATTATTTGTTAGAAGAGAAATTATGTTTTATAATTATATTAATGAAACGAAGAGCTGCTTCGTACATTTTTAGGAAAATTTGAAAAATCCCTTAGAAATTCATTCGAAATTAACAAATGAACAAGCCAATTACTTTACTCAAATTAAAGTAGACATTTTAATCTAAAAATACATCCTAAATATATAACTCGAAAAAAGGAAAAAACGGCCAGAAGCCCAGGGGGTAATAATCATCTCTCTCTCTCTCTCTTTCTCTCGCAGCTTATCCATATCTAAGTAATAGATCAATAAAAGCAAGCCGAGAGCAGCATACTCCGGCTTAATGAAGCCGGAAAATAAGAAGAATATAGCCGCAGCGTCCGCAGCAGTAGCAAGGCCAACAATTAGAGGCATTACGTTGGGCAAGGATAAGCCAGTAAGGCGGTATACGGAAATCCTCGGCCGTAAAATTCCCGGCGGCGGCGCAAAAGGTGTTCTGTCTCGCTCGCTCGCCCCCAGAGCCTGACGTACGCAATTTTTGGTCGGAAAAGCTAGCTCAGCCGCCGCGGCCGCGATAGTCAGAGCACACAGACAATTAGTCGAGCTAGAGCAGAGCGCGAGTTAACGAGTGCGGCTAATTTCCAAGGGCCGTGTGAGAAAGAGAGAGAGAGAGAGAGAGAGAGAGAGCGAGTGCGGTGGCTGGGTATTAACGGCATTATCATGGCCGGCGTATCGGGAGACTCTTACGCGCGCCACTGGCCCGAGGCAAAGGCGCGATTAAGCACCTGCACACGCTCTTGTTCTCTCGCTTCTCTCTCACTCCCTGCAGCCTTAATTAGTCAAGATTTCGCTAAGTATGTGTGTGTGTGTGTGTGTGTGTGTGTGTGTGTGTGTGTGTGTGTGGAAGGAGGGCTATGTGTACAAGTGAGGTAAGGTTTGCCTTTTTTTCGTTACCTTAGCGTCTGGCGAGCCTGGAGAGTGTCCTTTGCGCGGCCTCAGCCACTTGAACACGTAAAGACGGCCCGCGGCGAGCGGCACTCGGCAAATGTGTCGGGGAGCGCCCGCTAGTTTGTCATTCGTGTTAAGACTAACGGGGGAAAGCCGGGCTTTAACTAACTCGTTTAGTTCTTTTTTAATCTGTCGCGAGAGATTTTGCAATTATCAAGCTTTTTAAAGCTTTTCGGCTTGGAGATTAGTCGGAAGATTAGCGACGCCGCGGGAATGCTCACGTAGAAGTGCTTTAGGGGAATTAGATAATGTACGAATTGTTACTATTATTAACGAAACAAGTTTCACAACACCTTTTCAATCGATCCCATTTAAGCGTCGCTAAAACGAATGCCTTGAGCACTACGTTACCGTTTACCAATACAAATTTCTCTTCTCGAACGGTTAACATCGCGTATACACGTTAAAATATACCAACTATACATTAAAATATACAAACTGCTTGCGCAACGGGCCAAGCCCGAACGTCTAAATATCGTCTCCCACGCGACTGCCGCAACATCCGTTTGCAAACTTCCCTCGCAGTTCGTCGTATCACGTCCCCTCTCGTTGATTAGATCGAAAATACTCGTGCAAGGAAGTGGCTCTGCAAGCTCGGCGAGTGTAACGAGGAAAGTAGCTCACTCGTCGTCGTATCCTTTGAAATGCCAAAGACGACGACGACGAGAGCTAAGGCACGATACTTCAGCCAGTGCATAAAGGAGCAACTTGGAGTGGGATTAATTCCGGGAAGCTCGAAAAGCTTGGATTATTCCCCCATGGGTATGAAGCGATAATCGTGATTATCTCTCGGTAATGTGCACAAAAACTGCTGACGCGTATCTCGTCTTCAATATCTCCCTTTTTTTTACGTGTTCGCTTGTGCTGAGAGAATAGCAACGAGAAATTTGTTTATACAGGTGTTTGTATACACCGAAGTTGCTTCGGATGCAATTTTAAAGTTCACTGATATGCTAACAGGCACATCAACGAATACGAGTATTGTTATGGCTGTTTCCGTTTTATCCTAACTGGCCGAACAGTACGTCGTAAAAGATTTAAATGCATAGAAATATTAGATTTAAAAAGATAATATTCGACTAAACTTTAACTAATTACTCGAAGTATTATCAAAATAGAACATTAAAATTAAACGGAGAAATAGGTAAGTTTAATCATTGAAAGCTCAATCGTGCTATTGTTACATGTCGGTTGGAGCCTTTGAGAATTGGATGCAAGTAATACCAGTAAAGTCGTCGAGGGGAAGGCAATCTTCGGTGAGGAGCTTACATTCGAGGTACGATACTAAGGGTCTTGTCTTAATTGAATCCGGAATGATTTCCTCGGCAACAATGTACAGAAATCCTTTTAGTGATGGAAGTGTACGTCTGGAGATCAAGATGCCTCGTTGGACATGCGGTTGATTGCGACACGATCAATTTTTTTATTTGACGATTACTTCGGATGATTTCTTTTTTTCCCGTCGACATTCATAAGTAATTAATATTAAAAATATCGTGATTATAGAAACAAAACGATAATTAATGTCAATTAATTTTCGTTTTTTATTGTTATACCAACTATAACTGTTACGAACATTGATACATAAATAGATGTTCGCATAGGCGACGTTGAAATCACCATTTGCTTTGTCATTTCTATTTGATTGTTATTAAATTCTCGCGTAATCCTAAAAACAAAGTTTACGTAAGTAAATAGAGCCGAATTCAGTTTTGAAGTTTAATTAGCTCAATTCCTAGTGATAAAACGATATTCCATTATCGTTAAGTTCGAGAATTTCAAAGCGTTCGTCTACGTTAACGAATATATATATATATATAACGCGTATTAAATTCTTGAATAATACCAAGACTTAAACAATAATTTATTCTACACACCTTAAGCTACCCGAGAGAAAGGTAGGAAATGGTTCAGTATGCAAATGTAAAGCCACTAAGAGGTAAGCTCGACAGCTCACGGCTCGTTGTGTAAGAATAAGAGTTTTCTCGCTCGAGACATTTTACTATGCACTTTTACGCCTTTTTTTTTATCCCACCAGTACGATTTCAATGAACGTCATTTCCTTTTTTGACCCCCTTTACACGCGAAACGTAGAACAAAAAAAAAATATGAACGCTAGTTATTTTATTGTTCTCGGTATAACATAATCGTCGCTCGCAATCGCGATTGTTAAAAAAAAAAAAGCAAATAGAGAAATAATGAGCGTCGAAGGCGAATGGAAAAAACAAACGTCATCCAATACAGCGAGCACAAAAAAAGTGACAAAAGTTCATTTTGCTCGGTGCAACGCTCAGACGCGCATGCGACAGTTAATTCAGGCCGTATGCAATAGCGTGTTTGTTTTCGCGTTTAATAAATAGACGGATGATCTCGGCGTCAAAAGAGCCTACGAACTATACACCATCTCGCTGTCTATGTTGGGCGAGTGATAGTGAACAGGGGGGGACCCGTAAGCGGTGCACAGACACACGCGGATAGACCCGTTATATAGAACGCGCCGGAAACTTCAAAGCGGGAGAATCACCATACAGTTGCGCTGTATAGCAGCGCGCCGTGGGACACGCTCTATGCGGAGAGTCAGCTTATTTATGTGTGTCGCGAGAGAGAAAGAGAGAGCTCGTCGCGGACTCGTAAATAAAAATAAAAGGAAGGCCCCGAAGAGAGGCTGCGCGTATAGTGGGAGTAGCGCGGAAAACGTTCCCGATAATAATAAATGCGACGAGCGTGTAACTCGCTTTTCTCTCTCTCTCTCTCTCTCTCTCTTTCTCTATTCTTTCTCTCTTCTTCGCGAGCCGGAAAAAAACGGCCGCGATCGGATTCGGTATAGCTCTGGGGGTGGGGGAGGAAAAATCCCGTGGCTGAATAATGGCCGGTGCAGCTGATGAGAAAAGCCGATAATGCTTTCTCATTGTTGCACTGATACGCTGCTAATGGACAAAATGAAGCCGAGCATCCTATCGTTATGCTTTATCTTTTATTTTAATTACTCATTTTGTACTACTTGTGCGTTATTATTGCTCTAGACTTTTTTTTAACCAATTTGCGCGTTTTATTTTTTTAAAAAGACAATCTTCCAAAAATTTTTTCACGTATGTCGACGATAAAATCGAATATTATATTTTATTGATATTGTAGACATTTTTTTTATATTCCATATCAAAACCTGTCAAATTTATTTGATCGTTCAACCAGCTTTAACTGTGTACAGATCGTTAATTGAAAATCCGTAATATGAAACCACACCAATTATGTGCGATCCATTGAGAAATGAAAAATAAACGCCAAACGAACGTATGTAAACATGTACAAATAACGAGCTTCCAAATTTGCATACGCATATTTACGACTCTCGTGTAAACGCAACCGAATTGGATTGATACATTGACGAAGTAGGTAAATAAAGAGAAAAATTATAGTTTAGCGAAGATTCAAAGGCGCACGCTAGAGATACTATACTCGTAGTTTTTTTTTACCGAGACGACGATAAACAAATCAACTTTCGGATGTGAGAGCTATAACTTTCCCGGGGCAACATTGTGCGTGCGTGCAAACTTATGACTGAAGCGGAATCGTAAAACTACCAACTACCATCATTCATTATCGCCATTGTAACCTGCAAATAATGGGCCACTCGAGTTTTCAACATCGAACTCACTTTGCAAGTGATAAACCAGAACTGCACGAATTTGTCAAGCGAACCACTTGTTGGATCATTTCGAGCAATATATATATTTTTTTAAGGCAATTTTTAACAATCGTTATTTTTATTCATGCTTAATAAGCGTTTATCTTTATGTTCGAGTTAACTACAACGGTTTATTCGTTCGGTCAAGAGAATGTAGATTTTTCCATGGTCATCGTAAGCCATATTTTTTTACGTCACTGAAAACTTAACTTCACGATGAAAAAATAAATTTTTGTCATTTAGACAAGACCCTTGACGAAGGGACACGAGATAGTTTTTTGTTTTGACACGAAAAAAAAAAATTCAATTCAAACAAACAATTGGTATTCAATCAAATAGTTTAAATAAACAAATTGGCTGTCCACTTAATGCGCACACTGTGCGCTATAGAAAGGCTCTTACGAAAGGCTTGCAAATCATCGCTAAAATAGAGATTCTGATAGTTTTGTCCATTAACATTTCAAAGTCGTGACTGGTTTATTTTAGCGTGTGATGGACGTGGGAAATTGTATTATTTATAGCCTCATGAAATACACATATGCAAGATACATTGTGACTTTTTTCAATGGATTAAACGCTAAAATCCACTGACTTGCATGAATATTCGATAAATAAAAAAAAAAGTTTACCGATATTGTAAAAATGAAAACACAATTAAAATATTTTCAAAAAACAAAAAAAAAATAGACTAAACGCAATAGGCGCACAAAGGCACGGTAGAAGAAGAAATAAAAATGTTCAAGTTGGCGCAGCTACCATTAGTTTTACGGGCACGGTGACGTTGCGGTTATATATACATCATCCGAAGTATGCGAGGTTCGCATAATGGTTGCAATTACTGCACTCGATAGCCCTCTCTCTCTCGCTCTCTCTTCTCGAAGTTCAGCCATTCGCACAATTTCCTCTCTCTCTCTCTCTCTCTCTCTCTCTCTCTCTCTCTCTCTCTTTTCTCGTACCCGAGCTGCTTGAAAGCATTCAAGGCACTTGCAATAGTTAATGGTGCAAATGAACCATAAGCTAGCGCGCCAATAGTTGGTACTGTTTAGAGCTACTAACGGAAAAGAATATTTGAAAAGCGTAATAATACCGCGTGTTGAGGTGTAATATTTATTCTTTGTCCGAAAAAGCTTTATTATTCGATTGAAAATCTGGAAAAACTATGGCACTGCTTGTACGGAGGTGGAAATCCTGGTGCAAAAGCGCACATGGCGTCAAAGCCGCACGTATAGGATTCGAGCGGAGGGACGAGCGGCGAGCGATGGGTAAAGAGAGCCGCGGTGAAACGGCCAAGCCTAAAGGGAGGGCCTAATGACCGATGCGTGCGCTTGCACACGTTTAATACGATTGCCGCGCTCCATTAGCGTATCGGCACCTCGGGCCCGCAGCCGCAGTCCGGCTAACAATGCCAGCGTGAACAACGCGACTACGCAGAGAAGAGCCGTGTTACTCTCTCTCTCCATCCCCAGGGGAGCGAAGAGGGAGCGAACTACTTTGATCGCTTCAGCGCCAAGTCGATGAGTGTGTGTATAGGAAAACAAAAGACACGTCTCCATGGGGGAGATGACGACGAGTCGAGGGAGGATGATGCGTAAATACAGAGATAGGCGCCGGGAGGAGAATCGTCTTGCGCGATATTCGCAGCCAAGTGCCGTTTCGGATGCGCGCAAGAGAATAATATTCGCGGTTCGACAACGTTTTCGGCTGGAAACGGGAGACTTGGCGCGACAATAGGCCTCTCCCCCCGGTCTCTATGTAGCTGGAGGTTCCATATTTTTCAAGCGGACTATATATTTTTTGTCCTCGTAAATAATCGGTACTGGAGTGTACTTTAGAATTATTGCTAAAGAACTTGGTATTGCGAAAAGAGCCGAGCGGATAACGGGCCCCGCGGATGTATACCTATATAGGGGCTTAATTTATTTGTTTACGCAAATACGAAATCGAATGACAAACATTGCGTTTGTTTATTGGGAAAGCCGGCGAGGCGGAGCTGTTTTCAATCGTAATACTAATGAGTTTAACAGGTATAGTTTACGTTTCTCAAAAAAATAACTTCGATTTAGCCAACATAGTGTATTTGTCGAAAAGTCGATAAAAAAGAAACCAAGCCAGCGAGAAGACGCAGGACAAAGCACCAAGCCGAGCAGTTTGTCGAGCCGTTAGCGGTCGCTTCTATTTCTTTCGATGCCGCGAAAACGCGTTTTCCCTGACAATAAAAACGGATACAAGCGCATTAACCTCGTGGGCTAGCGGGCCAAACGCTTGCGCGAACATCGGACCTCGCGCGATACGTCTCTCGCGGTATTGAGCGCGAAACGACGCCGTATACGCATTAGCGGTCACGATCGCGTCCACTTGCGCATGTATATGCGCCAGCCCCCTCCCCCCGACCGCCACTACTGTTTCAAACGCAAAAAAAAGCGACTAAATGTGCTAGCGCTGCAGCACTGCAATTCGATCGAGTAGAAGCCAAGCGCTATGCCTCCCCTCTCGCGCTTCCTCCTCCCCTCCCCCCTCCGCCCAACTGACCGCTTGCCATTAACTTTGCCGTCCATTCAAGAATTTGCCGGTGCCTGTAAATATATACCTGTGCGTTGAGAAAATTATGGATTTACGATGACTGAGGTGCATTAAGAGCCACGAGACCGTTATAAGTGTACTTTGTGCGTCATTTAAATTGTGGTACTGTTAAAGAGACTAGAAACCGGAGAGTACATTCCGTTTCGATAACGACGAAGCTAGTACGAAAAGTTCGGTCGAGCATGAATCGAGAAAACTTTATTCGATGGAAAAAAAAGAAACTCGGCGGGTCCGAGAAAATTCTGAATGTGCAGCAGTTATACATAGAAGACGTTCTTATATTTTACGACTTGTTGATAAGTTACGAGAAAAATTCAGGCTCGCGCGGATGTATAAAAAAAAAATTACGAGTTTTTTCACTGTCTTTTTTTTTATCAGTTGTCTGCCAAAATCGTTCGTTAAGAGCTATGCAATTATTTGTTACGTATTCGATAATTATTTTAGGAAAAGATGATACATTATTATGAATTAATTTATATAGTTATAATAATATTTGTATATTTAAAATATTATTATGAAAATAATGAAAATATAATATAACTACTTCTATAATTCAAGCTTTAGAGGATCGGTCTATCGCGGAATATTGTATATAGTCCCTTGAAATTGCGCTCTTTAACGTTAAGGTATAATAATGAATTTAGTTTTGGGAATAGTGCTAGTAATTATGCAAATTTCCGCGATAATATTTCGTTAACATGAGCAGCAATGATTTATGAATTGTACGTTTTCATTTTCCCTACACGACTGCTTATTATTTTGATAAAATTTAAATGCTTTCATTTAAAATAATTCATTTTAATCTAATTTAATATTATAAAATATATATGATTAATAATATTAAATTATCAAATAGTAGAGATGACTTTTATATAAAAGAATCAGTCTACAGTATTTCGCATTCGGCAAATGTTGTCTTACTCGTTACGACTCTTACTACTTATTTGGACTCGTTTACACGCTTAAATATTTACCAGTCAAAACAAATATACACTCGAGTAATTATGAAAAAAAAGCTTTACACAGACCACTTGTGTGTCCAATCGTGTAAACACGTGAAAAATTGAACTTTAACTCGTTTTATGTGAAACTCCGACGATAAAACCAAATCAAATTCCCCTCCAATTCGAAATTAATTAACGCTATCCAACATTCATCTCCGCTAATACATCGAATTCTCTCTTGAAAAATTGAAACGACCCTATAGCTTAGCATTAATAAATCCTTAGCGAACTGCCGAATAAAATTGATTAAACCGTCGGTAACACTTTTCAAGCGACCTAATCCCCGACTTTGCGACGCACAAACCCCCCGGAAGAAACGGGGAAAAGAAGCCGCTAACCGTCAAGCGCGAAATTGCCCGGGCAAAAAGTTGAAGGCTCTCCTATCCATGTGGAATGGGAGAAGCACGGGTCGAAACACTCGGGCAAAAGGGAGATTTTTACGTATAGCGATGAAACACACACGCACACAGAGAGCAGGATTACAAAAACAAACGGCTTTGCTCGCGTGGTATATTCGAAGGGGGTCCATTCTCATCCCCCCCTCGCTATCGTATACATAGGAGAGACTCCCTCGCAGGGGCTTACCTTGTTATCCTTAGCGCTGTGGTAGTAGTAAACAAAGACGGTCATCCAGACGCAGGTGAGGAGTAGCATTATCTTGACGTTGCGCCTCATGTCTGCTGCAACTCCCGCCGGGCGAATATCGCGCGACCGCGTGGTGTATTAGCCCCCGAAGAGGAGCGGGAGAGGGCGACTAGAGAGAGAAGGAGTCAGAGATAGCGGAGCAGAGAGCGCGCCGGCCCTTCCGCGCGCGGGGGTTGGAGGGGTGCAGGCTGGAGAGGCGCGCGTCGTGCCGGCACTTTTATAACCTCTCGTGTTCTCTCTCTCTCCCTCTCTCTGTTTCTCGGCGTTGGCGAGAACGTAAGGGCAGTAAGCAGCCGGCTGCTGCAGCGGTGGCGCGTCACAAGTGGATAATAATCGCGCGCCCGGTGCTCACACGAGCACACTGCTGCTATATATACTGCTGCACCGCGGCGGTGGTGCTGGTGGTGGTGGCCCACGGGCTCTTTCTCTCTCTCTCTCTACTGCATTTAGGACGAGCCCCGGGCTGCGGCTGCCGCTGCTCCTTCGTAAGCCCAGTCGGCCGGATTTGCCATAACCTGACTGCACTGGCCCCCCCCGGCTCCCTTTCGTTTTTTTGGGATGACCCTCTGGCTTCGTTGTCTCTGCACCACACACAGAGCAGCAGTGTCGAAAGAGCTGCGGCGGGTAGAGAAAGAGAGAGACGCGCGCGCGCTACTGCAGCGCGGCTCGATCGGGACACGCACTGATTACTCGCCGGCAGACGAAGCCATACTAAAAGCAGAACGCGCCTCTATTGCTTCCCCGAGCACCCGCGACGCGCGCCGCGCACACCAGCGTCGTCGACTCGCTCTTCGCGAGAGTGAGCAGAGCAGACGAGAGAGCGAGAGAGAGAGAGAGGCCACTCGCGCCCGCGCACTCTGACTCCGACTCTCCCCTTCTCCTCCACCAACCTTATTCACCTCTGTCTACTTCTCTCGGTCTCTTTCTTTCTTCCTTCGTCCTCCCCTTTCCGGCCCCACTCTACGGTTATAACTGCGCGCATGTCGGGGCTATCATCTATCTCTGTCCCCCTTTCGATTTTTTTTTTTCAACTTGCCGCGAATCCGTTTCGCCTGATATACACGACAACTCCAAGAAGACGATGTGCCTCGAGTCTCTCAGGATTTCAGGAATACTGCGGGATAATCGGGCGCACCGGCAGGTGGCGACGCCAAACAGGTCCGATTTTCACGGAATTCATCATCATTTTTTTCTCTTCTAATGGTTAGTTGTCAACCGATTTGCACTTTGTCAAACGACATGTTCGCGCGATTTTCGAAGAAACCGATTGTTCGCATTTTAAAATTATACACATCGCGTTCGTCGAACTTTTTGCCTTTTTTTGCAGATCAGTGAAAGTTTGAAAGACGACTCTGTTTTTTTTTTGTTCGTATGCTAAGCGCGTAGATCTCTTTCCCCTGCTTGCAATATATGGCAACGGCATTGTCTGCGCGTATGGAAAGTAAAAACAGATTAGAAATTGAGTGGGAAGCCTTGGCGACGATTTTTTTTTTTTTAAATAAAAGCGCACAATGTAACCGGCATACGGAAAACGCAGGAGAGAATAGTCCAATAAAACTCACCTTTAAATCAATTGACCTTCTGTGTCTCTGCAAGTCGGGTATGTTGTAGAGGAATGTTAGCTCTACAACATATCCAAAA
>JAPYYQ010000868.1:0-57684 GCA_030522585.1 Anagyrus pseudococci
TTTTGGAAATTGTCTATAAAAATTATGGTAGCGAACAAGGAGGTCCAAGATTACCGTTGGAACTACCATAATTTTTACTGAACCAGTCTCTCCGTGCATGTTTCATGCCGACAGCCGATTTTAATTTTACGGGAGTGTACGCAAATAAACGAAAAAAAAAGTCTAAAACGAGGCACGAAGCATCTCTTCCCATGGAACCGACATACAAAAATAGAATGGCAGTACGTTAACCAAAGAGGCGAGAAACCACTATAAGCCCGTGTACGCCTGCCACCTTTCACGAATCCTCTTCTGACGTCGCGGGTACATATCCCAAGTTCACCCGGAAGTTGACTCGGCTCTCAGACTAACGTCAAAGCGCGGCAAAGATCGACAGTTGGCCATGCCCGCGAACGGCGTAGTAACTCAAGGCGAGCTCAATACCGCGTGTAAATCAAGTACGACCTCGCGCGCGGCAGCTCCTAGACGCGTACGCGCGTGATTTTAACAGGCCCCGACGTATATACGCGCGCAAGAGAGAACAAGAAGCTTTGCACAGCAGCTGGGGAAGGGAAAGTTCATTGGTCCCGCCGCATCCTCGGTATTTTTGCTTCGTTTCGACTTTCGCACCAAGGACAAGCTGATTTTTTTCGATTTTTTTTTCTTCGTCTCCTGTCGCTTATTATGACGCGCCCGAAAATACCCGTACTTCTGTCGTTGATTAGGAAAACGTCGAAATTAGAATGGCAGCCTCCGGCCGCCGAGGCGAGCAATTGCCTCTCGTGGGATTGGCAAACGTCCGTTGATGTATAAATTACAACGACCACCTGCGACTTGAGCTTTGTGTACTAGAGAGCTTGTCTGCAGCAGCCAGCCGAGAGAGCTTCGCGCGTTCGTTTCTCCTCCCGCCTCTCGGGAGCTCGGGCAGCGAAATTTCTCGGCTTCTATAAAAGATCATCCGGCGCAAGAATAGCGAACCCTCGGCTCTCCCTCTCTGTTAGCCGCTTGCTGCTAAAATATTTAAGCGCTTTTTCGCCGTGCGCGCTTGATCGCGCGTCGAAGCCTTCGAATGCGCAGGCACGCGCGCTCATACGGAAATAGACGGCGTATGTATATATATATATACGGGCGGGCGCGCGAGCGTTTTCACGCGCCCCGGCGGCACATTTGGACTGCGGAGCGAAGAGGGAAGAGGCGTCTGGCTTTGCTGGTCTGGCACACACGGGATGACTAGCACCTCCTCGTTGCCCCGCCGCCGAAATAGATAACTCTCTCGGCTTCTTTTAGGATCGACGGCGATGAGGCGTGCTTTTTCCCTCTCTCTTGCTTGGCTATCGATAATAATGGGATTACTGACGATTTATTCAATGGTCTTGGACGTGACATTGAAGAAAAGGAAAATTCGGATAACGGACGGTTCAGGCGATTCGAAAAAATACGTTGGCTCGTGAGAAAACTTAATTTTCATAATAGTATCGAGTGTGTTATGTAAATTCGACGTAAATATTTGGTTGGATTGTCGCTGTCTCTTGAATGCCAAGCGATTTTTCGATTCGAAACCTGTTTTGATTCTAGATCTATTAATTTGAAAGAAACGATTCGATCGAATATATATTCTTTTTATTCGCATCCACTTGCAAACGCACATTAATGAGTGTTGATGAAAAAAAAGGAAAACAACGACTGATAATTCAAAGATACACGTGGCTTGATTCTAAAACATTCGACGACATGATGTCGCAGTGACGATAAAACATATCTTCACATCATATTTTTCCAATAATTTTGGCATTTGAATTTGCAATCACGTTCAACGGCGACATTAAATTGTCGCATATTTAAAAAAAAAGAGGTAATCTCGCTAGAGTACGTTACGCAATTTCAGAGGAAACATCATTTCTGATGTCCATAAATTAGTTGCTTATAGACAGAACACCGTTTTAGAGCTCGTCGGACCGCGATACATAATGCCAATACATCTTTCATGTCCTCAACTATTCGAACAATCGAGAAACCGCGAATTCGCCATTTACTTCAAAAACTCAAACTTAAAATCCAATCTGAAAAGACCGAAGAAACAACGTTTTCTCAGTAATGAAGAAAACAAAACCAATTCCCCTATTTTGAAGCAATGGTCCGGTGTATCGAGTCCAAAAGGTGCCCAAACAAAATTGCACACACCGAATTTCGCATTCAGCCGACAGATGGCTTGGCGCGGTGGTAGCGAACGAATTTAGCGATCGACGACCTCTCGACTGTACAATAGCCCAGCCCGAGGCATTCCCTAAGCCCTCAAGGGAGAGAGAGAGAGCTCCTCTTTCTCCCCTCTAAATCGCCTTCGTTCTAAAACTACAAAGCCAGAGGAACCAGCAGAAGAAGGAGAGACGCGAAAGAGAGCGCGACCCTCCGCACCGGTCTGCGGTTTAGCCCGTCGAAAAATGGCTCTCGGGCGCAGGTGTTGGACGAGCCCAAGAGAGAAAGAGAGAGAGAGCGATCTCAGGGCCCAGCTGTGGATCCCTCTCTCGTACCCGCTTCATCCCCCTCTGCCCATAGCCTTGCCCAGTGTCGTCGAACCCGAAAAGGCCGACGACTTTTTCCGCGCGCGCGCTGAATCTTCGGAAGAACAGAAAAAAAAGAAGCAAGGAACGAAGAAGAAAAAGAAGATGAGGCAGAAGATAGAGCGGGCTGGTACGGCGCTCAGGCTTGACCTTCGACGGGGCTCGCCAGTGGTCATTAGTTCGTTAGCCCCTGGTAAATGGCGTATACAGGGGCCAGCGGCGTCTCGGCAGCAGACGCGGGATTACAGTTACGACCGCGTGGCCTGCATATTATCTCTCTTGGCCTCCCCTCGAACGCGCCCCCCTCCCTCTCCCCCTCCTGAAAACTATTAACCTCCTTTGTTCCCTCTCGATCCATATGGATCGCCGCGTTGTTCTCCGCGGGCTTCGTACTTGCCCCTCATTGATATACCTTGGGCTCGGATCTGCCTTGCAAATTTCGCTGCTTTACAAAATTACGTCCATAATGCTGAAACAGATATTTTGAAGTAATTTGTTCGTGATTAAGCCTCGTGATCAACGCGGTTATTCATATTTTCGGTATTTTTTTCAACCCTTTGTCTTTTATTTATATTGACGTATCATCGAGAGAAATATGAAAAGAAAAGAACAAGGAAAAATGTCTCCGTGACACAGTTGAATATCATTGCTCCAATTGAGCTCGAATCGCAGTTCTGCTTAAGAGAGAGAAGGAGAGTGAGAGAGAGAGGCGATAAGAGGATCCCGGAGTAAATTAATCGGTGACGACGTAGCCACGGCGTTTCGATTCGTCGTAATTGTTCACACGCGCTACACCGCGTGACAAGACAAACGCGTGTTCGGCTCAGAGAATATTATAAGCTAATCCCGAAACCTTTCGCGACAAAAAAATTCCGAATACATATCAGCCCGGGCATAAAAAGTAGTTTTCGGACTTTGACGGATTCGCCGAAACTATAGATGTTTTTTGACGATTTACTATGTGCTTACGAGAAAATGATGTGTTTTTTTTGGGAATCCTATAAGCTCTTGGTTGGCGAGAAAAAAGTATTTTTGTCGACGAGCTTTCTCGGATTATTTGGATTGTGTATTAATAGTTTTCGATTTTCCTGAAATAATGGATTGGTAATAGTTGGATGGGAGGTGTAACCGTGTAGCAATTTTTAACGCGTGTTTTGTCTACGGAGAAATATATTTTTTTGTTTTTCACGAGTAGCTAAAGGAAAGAAATAAATTAACCGAACGATTTTCTTTTCTTTTTTGTTCTATTAATAATGCTGATTGCACTATTCGGAATTGATTATTTATAGGCGTTTCTTCGTTTGATATCCGATAATACAATCGTTGAAAAAGAAACATGTAATCTGTACTTCAATCGCCGCAGAAGACTGTTTTTCCCCTTTTTACGAGTGCTTTTTTGAATTTGAAAATATTCAAGTTTGTTTGTTTCTTGAAATTTTGGAAAAACAGAAAAAAAGAAAAAAAACATCGCTGATGTAATCGTGACCGAACGCGAATGAAGCAATTAAATCTAATACCAAATACTTGTTTTTATGATTTTGATGTTTTTATCGTCTTATTATAAAGAGATATTTCTTCAAAGGTTTTTCCCATTTTTTTTCGTAATATCTTTTAATTCAGCTTACATCTTGTCGAGGAATTCTTACATACTCTACATCGACGTGACTAGCATAGCAACTTGCAACAAAGTTCTACTATTATATTTGTTTCTGCAATGTCACCCAGACTACTAGAGATTATCTTAAAAAAAATTGCTGGTCTGCACTGCAATTACCAAAAATAAAAATTATTAGAATGTGCACTTATGGCAGCTTTAAAAATTTTTAATCAAATATGCTTTTAAAAAATTCGATAATATAATAATATTTTAGATTAGCAATAAAAATGTACGTTAATTAATGATAATAATTTACTAAAATTCCTGAGATAAGATAAATTAAAGATACCTAATATTAATTGATAAGGTTTTATTCTTAAAAAAATGGAGTTCAGAATAAGATTGTATCCTCTTAAGATCCTTCTTGTGATATCCTAATATCTTTATTATGTAATTGCACATTTTTAATTGATAAGTACTTAAAAATTTATGTATCACTTTAATGCAAACCTGTCGACTTGGCAATTTTTTGCAACAATTTTAAAACAGTTACTTGTTCGTAATATACGATGTTTACGGAGGTATTAAAAAAAAGGCTTAATAAACGAGATATTTTACTAATTCGAAAAATAATACGTACGCACATACGCAGCGCGTCAGTGACGTCTAAAAATAATGAAAGTACGGGATAAAATATATAAAATTGGCCTTTGTTTAAAGCTCACTCGAACGTACCGTAATTAAATCAGCGCCACATAACAACCCAAACGCTTTGTATGAAATTTTAAAAATACCCTTAAATGTACGTTATATAGTAATCAAAGTTGAATCGAACGGCACACTATCGATCGAGGGAACAAAAATATGTTGCAAATAATATCCCCCAACTGCGTTGTTAGCCAATAAAAGCTTGAAGCCAAGAGCATACACGAGGGGGCTGTTGGGAAAAAGCGTTCGTCGCTCTCAAGGAGGGCATTATAAACGTGCGCGCGCGTGAAAGAAAGCTTGCGGTGGATTGGTAATGACGTCAAGCTCTCTGGGGGCCGATGCGCAGTTTTCGTAGAAGCCGGCCACTCGAGGACCCCCGCCGAATTTAAAATCATTGTGCCTTTCAATTAGCCGCTTCTTCGCGCGTATTATTAAAACCGAGCGAGGCTCGTTCTTGAGTCTATTTTCGATGCTAATGAGCCGAGAGAGAGAGAGAGAGAGAGAGCTCGGCTAATTACGACGATTTCAAATTCGTCCGGGCCTTCTGGAAGTTGTGCACCGATTTTATTCCAGGCTGCGCCTAAAGCCCAAAGGTAAATAGATCTCAAGGATGTATTGAAATATTTTTATAAAAAATTATAGTTGAGGGTATATAAGTAAACAGAGGTGTGCCGGGGCAAGCTAAAGGTAGTCAAATGGCTCATATTGATTTTTACAAAATTTTCCAACTTTCGAGTCTGTTATACTTCTTTTTTTATGTACCTGTGTGTATGTGCCAATATCACCGAAATGATGGACGAGTATCATATTAGTAAGATGGACTTGTAATTAAATGACCCATTACAATAACAAATATTTGTTATAATCCAATCAATTATATGGAGTTTTTTTTAAAATTCAATTACACGTACGCCAACATTCTCGAGTCTTTTTAGAAATTTTACTGCTGGAAGAGGACACGTGCCGGGACTGTTAATATGAATCTAACCCGTTATCTCTATGTAATCATTAAATATTACGAGACTATTGATGCAAGTGACTTACAAAACTTCGGCTCACAATATGTAACGGTTTATTCGGCAAACATACAAACGCGCGTGGTTCACAAAACACACGTGGAAGAAGTTATTTGCTCTGGGGTGAAAAAAATATCCAATATTCTCCGGGCAAACAACTAAATATGGATGTCGAAAAATTTCCCCGAGGGAAATGGCACTTCTTGGCTCGTGTGCTGGGCCGACAAAAAAAAAGTCCACGTGTCTACACGTGGAACTTGAGTTACGGTCGATCGCATACACCACTTGTGCCCAGCGCGTGTCGTGGACCAGCAATCGAGTAATTGATCAGTTCCAATGGTAACCTTTCGTTAGCAGTCGTGATAACTGCTAACTAAAGGAACTCGCTACTGTTGCATTAAAAAAAAATGAAAAACGCAATGCAGTTTTCATTTTTTATTGCTTTTGGAACCCGCGAATTTCAATCCAGAAATCACCTTTTTATCAGTTCGGGCATTATATTCTTTTGAACAACAAATTACTCGCTATCGGTGTCATTCATCCTGATGTGGCAAAGAGTGACAAAACATATCATCGAGCTACCGTCTATCAAGTGACCCCACAAACCACACACAGATATATAATAAGTAGGCAATCGGTGATCCTTTATCAATCGACTGACTCAAGTCGCCTTTAAGGCCTAGCCTATGAGAGCATTGAAAAAAAGATTGTCCGGGTGCCGAGAGAGAGAGAGAGAGAGAGAGAGAGAGAGAGAGAGAGAGAGAGAGAGAGAGAGAGGGAGAGCTGACATCACGCTTCGTGTCCGCGGCTGGCACGCCGCTTTCGCGTGATCAGCACCTCGCCGCTGTAAGCACAGCGCGTTCTCACGTGTGCGCGCCGGAGCAGCAGATCGTTACTGCTGCAGAGAGAGAGACCTCGTCACCCGCATCCAAGACGCTCGTGTATTCCCAAGAGAAAGAGAGAGAGAGAGAAGAGAGCGCGTGGCTGTAAGCAGCGGCGCGTAACGAAAGCGACGGCTCTTTAACGTGACACATCCCAGCCGCGTCTCTATAGGGGATAGTCGCGCGTGATTCGCCCGAGCGTGAGATTATTCCGAGCTTGTATTCCTTAATATCAGCTGGCCTTGCCGAGCCACGCGCTCGCCCGTATTTATACGCGAGCATTTGCCGCGTGTGGAATGGGCCTACACCCAAAAGCTCTAGGCCAAATCCAGAGCTTTTAGCGCATACGCGCTTCGAGCGGACGTTCTATGCCGCGATATCACGGCTTTAAATCAATCTTCAGCTTAGCTGTACAGCTAACAGCCGAGTAAAGATAGACATCCACTGGCTGCTTACTCTCTCTCTCTCTCTCGCGATGAACCTTCACTCAGCTCGAGCGCGAATAAATATGATTCTCACAATTTTCCAAGAAGCTCGCCGGCTCTTCGAGATCCTTACAATAATAAGAATGTAGCCGGCTCTATCTCGAGTCGCGCACTGATCATTCTCTAGGTAAAAAGACACACGCGATGTCTGGATAATGAAACGACGAGAGAAAGATGCGACATGTTAAAATTCCGTAATTGTCGTAATGCATTGATAAAACCGGTTTATCGATATTTCCCCGGCCGCAGCTTATTAAGCGCTCGGCAATGATGGGTATACATAGTGAATGGATGAAGAAAAGAAGGGCAAAAAAATAATAATAATCCAGGTTTTAAACTATATATAACTAACCTGGGACGGGGGACTCGCTCGTGTTGCAGATCCGCCGGTCGACGGCATGTACATGATATGCGGCGTCCTCATCGCCATGGTCCTCGTTGGCGTCGTCATCGTCCTCGTCGCCGTCACGATCAGGTAAGCTATACCTATATTACACCGATAAGCGCCCATTCGGCCTTATCGTTGGCAATTTTTTTTTTTATTCTTTTATAATACTTGCGCACGTGCTGACGACCGCTCGATCAGGCCTCGACGGCATTTCTCTTATACGCAGATGATTATTTTTTTTCTCCTTCCATTTGCTATATTGCTCTGTTATTAAATTTTCGCGATTAAGCTTCAGGCTTCAGATTATCAGAGAGGGAAGACGGTTTAGTTTTATGTAATCTTTAGATTGAAAATATTTTTTTTTAATTAATTATATTTTTCAAATTCTATCAAGGCTTTTTAAAAAAAAAAAAAATAACGTAAAATTGTATGAAAGCTGTCGGGGTCAAAGTCGCATTGTCGTCTGTGTATGAAATGAAAAATATTATGCATGTTAATCAATATTATGTCACGAATTGAGCGATGAACAATTGTAAAATAACTTGGACGTGCTCGCGTGTGTATATTTGTAAATGTGTTTTCAATGGCAATACATTATTTTCATTAAAAAGTCCTCTTCAAATTCAAATTCAGCAATATCCGCAACCTTGTAATTAATTGTGCATCGAATGAAAATTTCAGACGCGTCACCCAATTCCTTATCGGCATCCTTTAATATGCTCAATTAACAAAGTGAATTTTATAACAATCCGAGCGAGGGTCGTCCTCTTGATGCACCAATGCTGTTTTACAATTGTTGGTTTATCATTAATAAATTCATAATAACCATCAATCCTTCAAGACAAACAGCCTCGTGAGATCGCGACAATTTCTTCAATGCAGCCGGCAAGCGTGGCTTGCTAAAAAAATATACATACATCCACAGCCAAAGTTCAAAGGGGCTGGTGGGCGTTTAAAAAAGGCATAAGTGCGCACTAATCGTGGCCTGCCGGTCTCGGTAAAGAGAGTAGACCGCTCCATCGAGTCCGTCAATTGAGGACAGTCGCGATCGGATCTAACGACCAACTGGCATAAGCCAGACCGAAGAGAGCGACTCGTCTCCCCACCGACGAATTATTAATTAAGCATCGTCCGGTTGATTTCGCGTTGCGCACGTGACAGGCCATGCAGGCTCGATAATGCCGGCTTGCCTCTCTCTCCGGGCAGGCAACTGCATAAACACGTCTTTCTCGGCAAACCTCCTCCTCGCGGCGACGATAAAGTATTCGTCGTGTATACATGCACACGCGAGTACATAAGAAACTTGACCTCTCGTAATTTAATCGAGACGTATCAGGCGCAATTTTTATTCGATGATTTTTGACGAAGGTCGTCTTTCTGTAAAAATAATACTCTTTTGTTATCGCTCACTTTTTAGACGAGACTCGTGACATTCGCGTGTAGAGCGTGTGCATATACGAGGAAGACGTAGACGGGCAAAGTTGAATCGTCAAAGCAAATTGAATGAACGCTCGTGTAATAAATTGTGATTCAAATTTTAACGTCGTTTTCCCAAATGAAAATGGACCTTAAGTTGTGTATCGATAAAAAAAGAGGGATTATTCACTCACCGATGTTTACATATACACCGATGCTCATGCATAAAACATATACCCGTCCGATCGAGAATTTCCAGTGCTCATCGATCTCTATAAAATACAACACGAGCCCGTCTTTTCCCGAATTTTCCTCGATTATAGGTATAAGGCAATACCAGAAACTCTGGAAAATTCCCGGTACACCGCGAAGTAGATGAACGCGACGCGTCAGGCACGTGACAATGATTTTTTTGGTAAATTGCACTCATTAAGCAGAATGGCCCCGTGTGTCATCCGAGCCGCACACGCGGAAATTCCGTAGAAAACAAGGCGTCTCTCGTCGGTAGGCCGTTTAACCAGAGCTAATTGGCTAATTCTATTACACACACATCCCACTGCCCCCCCCCCTCGAGCTGTCGGAAAACATCGGTCGGAAAACTTTTTTCACGTGACGTCGCGCGCCTCTCTACGCGGCCTCGGCTCTTGATCTACGGAAACACAGTTTATTGTTGTGCTGCTTCTTTTTTCTTTTTTCCTCCAATATCGCATCTCGTCTGGCCGCGCGCTGCAACTTGCCGGCAAGCGCGCGTGACATTAATTCAGCCGCGAAGCGATGGATCCATCATCTGCGTGCGTCATTTGACGAGCGCGTTTGGAGCGTGGTAGACTAGAGCGCGCGTGGCATAAGCTTAAGCGGCGATTAGTTTAGAATTTGCCGATAAAAAAAACCAACAAGCAAAGCCAGCATTTAATCCACATGCACGAGCTCCGGCCGATCCCACGAATTCTGACACACACACCACAGCGAGAGAGAGAGAGAGAGAGAGAGACGCTCGTCTTAGTTCTAGGCGCACGGTCTGACTCACGTGCTAAATTCATGCTGCGGGAGGATAAAGCGCGAGCGCGGCATCGATCGCGTATATAACGCCGCAAGCCAAATTAGCGATAACTTTTCCGCTCTAGGCTAAGGATAATCTCGAGAGAGAGAGAGAGAGAGAGAGAGAGAGAGAGAGAGAGAGAGACGCCGGGGGTTTCCCCGAGCGCCGTAACAAGTTCGTGAAGCGATAACAAGCCCCCGAGGGCAGGGCACGTGGCTCTCTTGCTGCCGCTGCGAGGTAGACATAATGCACGGGATTACGGGAAACGGTATATAAACGGAATTTCCCGCGAGAGAGAGAGATCTTACGAATCTAGTCGGGCGAATCCCGATCTCCCGAAAAGTCCATCGAGAGACTCGGCGAATCGACAGCTCAAGGTCTGTCAGCTCGATTGCATCAGCTATATGTAGATGTCGAAGAAACGGCTTAGCGCGAGCGCGTATACAGTGCGAGGGGGGAGAGCTGTGACACAAGTGAGTGTTGACAAAAAGCTTATTCTCAGGTGAATGCTTAGCTATCCGGGACAAAAGAAGGGAAGTGCGCGCTATTCTTTCGTCGCGCGCGTCTGTATTGATAAGGCGCGTGGCTGGATGCGGCCGGGGGAACAAGCGCGAAAATGCGCGTGTATGCGCATGGAATGGATAAAAATAATAAGCAATTTTAACGTCTCGAGGCTGGACTCGCTTGAACAAACGCGCAGATTCGTATATATGGAGTATACACTTCCGTGAGAGAGGCGCTCGTCTGTTTTATATTGATCGTACGGACGGAATATACGTGTCCAATGAAGAATCATTGTTCATTGATTAAGTGAATTTATCTTATGAATTCTTTTGCTAAGTGAGCGTCGAACAAAATTTTGCCGAAGATTTATAGCCTTAAACGAGTTTTATCAAAGCCTGAAAAAAAAATTGCGGGGAAAAACGAAACTTTAAGACGTATGCGGGGGAGTAAGCTGATTTCGACATTGGGGGAGGACGGCTGGGTCGGAGGTTTAAAAATTGCGCAGAACCAGAATTTTCCAGTAGGCTACCTAAAAATAGTTGGCTCGGAGGGTTCGTTTACCCGGGGGGGGGGGGGGGGGGGGGGAGGGGGGGCGCGGCCCCGAGGCCCCTACCCTTCCGTTCCGCGTCGCCGAGGAAAAAGCGGGGCAACGAGGTGAAAGCGAGAAAGAGGGAGAGAAAGAGAGAAAAAAAGCAGCGACGTCAGAGAGCGGACCTCTAGGCTTTTTCGGCGAAGCGAATTCGAGAGGGCCGAGCTGACGAAAAGTATATGTGGCAACAGCAGCCGAAGAAAAATAAAGATAGCCAAAGAGAGAGAGAGGGGGTGATGAAAAGCGCGATTACATAAGCACAAGTCCCACGCGAGTATTGTTTCCTCGCGGTGCGCGTGGACGTGCTCAGGTCCGCGCGTCAGGGGGGGGGCGGATTCAATTTCCTCAAGCGCCAGCTTTTTCCCGATATCGCACACACACGTACATACATCCTCACGGATCAGCACGAATCCAAGCAGCGCGTGGCCGTTACTCGAGAGCTACCCACCGCTGCACTTTCGGCGCTTCTGCCGTTTCTCCTTCCTTCCCTCCGATTCCGGCCTCTCCTCGCTGCTCGTGCTAATCACGCGCTTTGTTATGTAATCGCGACTGACCAGCTCGACTAGGTACTACTTTAGCGCAGGCCGTTTTCCGATTTTTCAAAAGCCTACAAGCGAGAAACGACGATTTCACCGATATTTTAATGATTCACGAAAGTGCCCGAGATACGTATAGCTTTGTCATTTGAGTAAACTAGGATGCAATTCTGACTCATTGGAAATTGTGTTACCTTTAACATTTTGATTATTGTTCGATTGAAAGCTCAAGGAAAGCGATCAGAATTTATCGGATAATTTTATGAATAATCCCGAGTTTTGCTCTTGCTTATGTATACACGCGTTTTAAGCGGATGTGAGCACTTATGAAATTTCGTTTTCGCGACATCCTCGTGGCATTGTCCGTCCGAAATGCGTAAAATTCGACGCGTTTCATTTGAATTGCGTCAAAATAAAATTAACCATGCAGGACGCGCGTGCCGCGGCAAATTAGATACCAATTGTTCGACCGGGAGAGCGATTTACGTCATAATTCGGCTTCTCACTTGTGACCAATGTCAAGTTAAGAAAACTAAAGACAAAGCCGATAATTGCAGCGTTTAAGGCCTTTTTTTACTGCTCTTTGTCACACGTCGCACTCGTGAGCGAACTTTAGTTTCACGTGATCCGATAAACAATTCATATGCCTTTGAAAATGGATGGCAAAAACGTTAAACTATAGATCGACAAGATGTTTTTTCCGTTTGGCACTATTAATCATTTATTTCGACGTTGAAGTTTTGCCGTTTCGATCAATAAAGAAAGATCTGCTATCTTTCGTACACGTGATGGAGTTGTTGTCGAAAATAAAGCTCGTATGACGTCCGAAGCATATTGTACACCGTAAAAATAAAGCAATTTCACACGTTTAGAGAAATTCACATTGTTTATCGCGTGCGAGCAGGATCTGCATTATTTCACCGGATGGTTTTCCATGTGCTAAGCGAAGAATAAAAAAAGAAAGAAAAAAAACACGACGAGAACGGTTTAATCGTCGGTTTTACCCGATGTAAACTTTACGGATTCGCAGTGCGCCACCGCCCGCTGGGCTGGATCGACGCAAATTCATTAGTCGCCGATAAACAAAACCTTACACGGCATCCTAGCACACGCTGTGCTCTGCAATTGTAACAATTATTTTTGGGATACAACAATTGGGGCTTTCTCTTTATATAACAGCTGATTCGGCAGCTGTTGTTAGTGCCAGTACGTTATCGAGAATAAAACAAACTTCTTTTTTCGGAGTAAATTCAATATAGTTATTTCTAACTTTATTTGCAACGAATTTCTTAATTTTGTGTTAGGAAGGTTAATTGACTTGTAATAATATTTTATAAAAAAATACGAGGATAAAAGTTTTCAACGCTCAATTTTTTTTTCAATGAAACTTTGCGCACACAACGGTCACGTGAAATAATTAGACATTCATACAATGTTGAGTTATCGCTGCTGTCAAACAATCATGACCAAACATTAATATTCTTGATTTCCTACATCTGTTGTGTAAAAAAATTAAAAAAAAAAGAACTAAAATGTTATCACAAAAGAAGTTGAACCAACGTTTGTTAGTTATTCGTAGAAGAGCACATTTCAAATAATACAAAATGATTTATTTTTTTTGCGCAAAATTCGACTAATATTAATCGAGAATTTTCTCGTTTCTCCTCGTATAAACAAACGTAGGAAAGTTCCGTACGAAGGGTCAATAAATTAGCGTCATTATCTGCAAGTTCTTTGCATTTTTTTCCCGATCAAATCTACCGCGAGCGCGATAAAAAGCGATAAGCCAAAGAAATTGCTATTACTTTGTGCAATGAAATTAAAAGGCTGACCTCAAACGATCTCACCATTGACTCTTTCAAAATACCAACTTCATTCTTCGCCAAGGCAAAAATAAAATATCAATATAGCAAAGCACTTTCGGTTCAGGCCTGTATCGAATGAATTTCCATTAAACAAAATAAATGCGATCGTTTACACTCGTCTCAGACCAAGGCGCGTTAAGTGATTTTTAAGAGTTATCAACTTGTACATAATCTCGAAGGCGTAAGGGAATACCAGATCGGAAATGAAACGGCGATATAGCGCGGGTGGCGCATAGCCGGAAACCTTTCACCGGTGCGGACAAAACGAAAGTCGCATTCGAAGTCTGGCTCTCTCGTATTTAAAAGGAAAAATCAAATTCCAGCGGTGGAGGAAAAGCCTCTCGGTGCTGCGGAAGTTATCAAACGATCGAGCGCCGGCACGTAAGTGGCTTAACCGATAAGCCGACAAGGCCAAGCTCGGCCAGGCTACTACCCACGGCTTGGGGATTTATGAAACGCCAGAAGTGCAGCGCGACAATTCGTGCACGTATATTGAGTCTCGCTTCCTAATACACATGTCGCGCGAGTGGTCCATTCAGTAACGACTAAACCGATCCGGTTGAGCTAGCCGCAGAGTACACCTTCTCGTTTAATTTTTCCCACCGAGCTGCCTCGCGTGTGACGTAACGAGCTTCGAGCTCTTTCTTATCGCGGCTTATAACTGCACGCTCGCGACACGCGGTAATTCCATAAGGTTATACGGGATGTTAAATTAATCTGCGCTAATCGATGATCCGACCGTCCCTTCCTCGACGTAAACGTCCGCGCGCAAAGACACACACGAGCGTTAGCGTCGACTGACGTAATGCAGCTCTTGCATAGGGAATTTCCTCCTCGTCGATTAACAATCATCCGTCTCCGCTCGATCGAAATAGTAGCAGCGCGCGCAGTCTGTCCCAGTATGGCGCGTTAATGCAACATTCATAAAATCGATTTCTCTCTCTCTCGGGCCATCGGACAATTGCAAAATACCAAAACCGATCGCCATCGCTCGTCCTTCCCCGTCCTGCCGAGCTTTTTCACCGTGTATCGACATTGATCAGCGTTGACGCAGTCTATTCGTTCCGTTTTCGTCGCTGCGCACCTTGCGCACTTCCGCTCTATACACGCGATTGTCACATCAATGCATTACCGATCTCTGTATACCGAGGAATGACGTAGTACGATTCTCCTTTGCACGATGTGTCCCATCTCTCTCAAAGGCTGCGACAGAGTTTGCTCACACTACGTCGCACACGAGCCCTCTCTCTGGTATATAGAGAGAAGAGCGCGCGTCATGCTCACCGGCCTACGCCACGGTAATCCGACGTAGGACGTTGGGAATAGATTTTCTATTAAGTCTATAATAAGCGTCGCTCTCGACTAGACCAGTGTCGTTGCGCGTTTCCACACGACTGTAGCCACGCAGCGGCTTATTTATCCACAGCGTGCTAAGGTCGTCGGTATAAGGTTTTGGTTTGCTCGTGCCCGTAACTGTCTCTTTGGTAATTACACGTGTGTCCGCGAGCGCATAATCGATCGGCGTTGAGGTGGCATTATCATATTTACGAGCGAGCGCGAGCGCGCGCGATACGGTGGGGGCTATTTTTAGAAGACACCAAGCCTGAGAATAGGTCGACGTAGAAAAGCTCTCCCGAGGCTCTTCCAATTTCTGCGGAGCTACTCTCGTAATGGACTCTAATTTTATTACGGAAAATATATACGTTCGCGCTTACACAGACATACAGACAGACAGACACATACACGTGACGTATTTGGCTGCAAGGCGCGCTTTCTTTTTTTTATTTTCCCTTTAATTAGATTTAATGGACCAATCGATATGCGCCGTACTGCGACTCGACGATTCACGCGAGAACACAATAGCCGCGTCGGCTGGCATGATTAAAGTGAAAAGCCCGACGGAGAGAAAGGAATTAGCGATGCCGCGATAAAAACGCGCCGATACACGACGTTATATTTATAGAAACAAAAATTCCAGACTAGCTCGCTTTTGTGTCTGTCCAGTGTTTGTCGCGAACCTAAGCCCAAAACAAACAGACAAACAACCTATTAATAATAGTCGCACACAAAGTAAAAACACTGTTTTCAAGCGTAGCGTATATACACTTAGTCTGCTTAGTCCGGGGTAAACTCGAATTACCAAATCAAGCGCCGCGAACAAAGACTAATTGCCTTATCTAGCCGGCGTTTCATGCATAATACATGATCAACAAGTATGGAATTCCGACTAAATTCATAATTAGAACTCGACGCTCGTCATAGGCCATACGACAATGTTTTCCTCCCGTTTCTCTAAGTAGCAGCTATACTGCGCGTTGACGCGGCTTACTCTCGATTTCCGTCCATATCAATCGCGGTCGATCCCAGGCAAACAGCGATGAAGAATACGCGAGGTTTACCCGGTGAAAATTCGAATCCGTTACGCATCAGCGTAATACACCGACTGCACGTATGAATGAATCACGCGCTTAATTCGGCAGTGCTTGTCGATGCTTCTTCCTCCGGGAATTCGTGGGCGATAGCTCGGTGATAGAGGCTGTTACGTTGACAGGAAATAGCATTGAGGATTTATCGCGAGCGGCTGCGGCATTTACGCGCGTTATCGCGAAATTCGATTTGGCGATTATTGATACAAGTCTTTTGATTCATACTTTGCCGTTGGCTTTGTTTTTATCGTGATCTCATCGGAATCGCCCCGAAGTAAATCGCCTCGGTACGTCGCGAGAGTAGCCGGTGTAAAGTTCACGTATTTCCTACTCGGTTAATTATTTTCATGATTTTCTTTTTCGCGCGAGCATTATTTGTCCAGCTGAATAATTGCTTTTAGGCAAATAATGGCAAGTGAATAATAAGTCGCTGTAAATTGTTTGTCCAAGATCGTTCGTTAATGATCATTGTATCGATAACGAATACACTATATAAAATTTAGGCTACGAAAGCAAATAACGGTCAATAATAAAGTTTATTTTACTTGGAAAATCGTACTGTTGGCATTTTCTTAATAAAAACAAAGAAAAATTAATCGTTTCTTTTGTATTCCACATTTCAAAGTTTTCTTCAAGCTAGAAAATATTGAATTATTAATAAAATCTCTCTATCGCGAGAATTCTAATTTCAGCCTACTGCCGTCCCCAATCAGATGTAGAATATAGATTTTCTCGAAACAATCAATAGTCATCCAAGCCTGAGCGTATATCAATCATAACAAAAGATAAGCCACATTTTTATCCTCCATACATTTCTAAACGATCTATACCGCGAACGACACAATCTTCCGTGAATCGGCTAAAACTGCGAAGGCTTTATATTCCGTCTAATATAGCCAGCAAGATTGATGCCTACTCTTTCGTCGAGTTTTTAAAATAATTTTCACGGTCGCCTCATCCGATCCTTCTCCTCCAACTCTCGGGGACGGTTTGGCAGTCGCACAAGGTTTTCGTACACACGACCATATACCCAAAAATTCAAAGAAAGAACGCAAAATCGCGACTTTAGCCGCTCTACTTCCAAGGGTAGGGAGAAATCGTGTTCAACATGGAACAATGGCTCTTTCGCCATGCTATTTTCACATTCGCCCGAGGAAAAGAGAGAGAGAGAGATGGTTCAGCCGCTTCCGCGTAAGCTTATTTCCCGCGCGACAAAGCCCGCGCGTGTTATCTTTGATAAATTTAGAAACGTCTAGCTCTCCGCGTGATCTGCCTGCGGAAAAGTCAATTTGGCACGCGGGGATTGTGAGGGGGGGGGGAGAAGGGGAGAGAGATCGTACAATTGTATATACAGAGGAGTGAAATCAGCGAGGCTGCTCCGCTCTGTTTTCCTCGCACCTCGGCTTATGTTTGCGTACACACGGGGAACGGTCTCTGGCGGGGCAGATAAGGCACGCGACACGACAGTCTGGCCGATAGTCGGGCGCGCTCAGCTCGCGACTTTGTTGGCTTAGAACTTTCCCGAGCGATCAGGTCTGCGACTTTGCAAGCACACAGCCTCTCGAGCTTATAGACTTTGTGCCTGAAGGTCCGTCCGTCCGTTATATCGCTAGAACTTGCGGTATCGAATCCCTTGAATAATCGCTCCAGCTGAAATAAAAAAACCAACGGGGCTATTGTGCTGATCGCTCGGTTATTTCTCCGAATGCGACAAAGGGACGACGTCAAAGGCAGAGCAAGGTATTAGGAGCGGCAGGTTCGCGCGCGCGTTATCAAGACTCGGCGAGCACACACACCCACACACACAAAAGCGAATCGCAGCACTGGGGAGTTTCGTAATCCCTCCGGCCGCCATCATATCGTAACAATGCGATTATCCAATCCACGAAGCTGTATGGACTGGCTTGTCCACTCGACAATTACCCAAAGCCCAATTGCCGCGAGGCCCCTTTTCGCTCTGGCCAACTGCGTCAAAGCGCTCGCGGACAGAGAAACTCCAGTCGGAAAAAGGGAGAAACGAATATCGTCGCTCTCCTTCGCAGGATGAATGACCTTATCTCCGAGAGATGTGCGCCGTAATTCCACGAACGGACTTCCTTCTCCGCTTTCTCTCCCAGCCGCACCCTCCTCTCCGTTTTGGCTAAGGACCAAGTCTCATCTTCCGAGCAGCCTCGCCTGCTGCTTGACTTTTTCTTCTTTAGCCAATCCTTTTTTTTCTCCTTTCTTCCTCTCTCTCTCTCTTTCTCGAGTTTTTGTTTCTCCCCGGTGTTGCCGAAGAGCCGTGCGAAACTCGCGATCGCTTGACCGGGACTCTTATTTTATATACATATTTTCTTTTTTTTCATTCATTGTATATCTTCAACGTGTGTCCACCGTCGTGTGCGCGCATAATGCTTATGCGAACGCTTTGTCTCGGCTGCTAATAAATCCTCGCGTTTCTTCTTTCCACCAAATTATGGCTTTATATCTCGGCGTAAACGTTGAATTTTTCTCGGGAGACAAGGTAAAAAAAATATAAACTTCGAAAGCGGCTTTCAACGTAATTTTCAACGTTCCACTTTTTTTTCCCCTCTCCTTTTATTTTCAACTTCGCCGTATTCTCGTTATTACTCGTATCGTATATAAAATTAAAAAGAACAATTTTTTTTTATTTTCCTTTGGCGAACGATCGTGACAGTTCAAGTGAAGTTTTTAAAGTCTTTCGCACACAGACAAAAAGTCTCGAGCGCCGTTAATTTTAACGGATCAAAAAATAAAAAAAAAAGAAAGAAGATTCAATGGTCGGCCAATCGGACCGTTGTCAAAGTCAAACAATAGCCCGCAGATACGAAGCTCGTGACTCTCGTTTACCCATGACTTAGGCTCTGGCCTCAGAGGCTTCGTTTCGTTATCCTCTATTTGCTCAAGTAACTTTTCGACTGGACCCAGAGGACGAAAATTCCACTCGAATGAAGCTTTTTGTTTGTTCTTGCGTCTTGTCAACACTCGAGACAACGCGGAAATTACTTCGCATTATTCGTTTATGGACACTATTGATTGAGCCCCGAGGTAATTGCTACGTTTTATGGGAAATTAAATGATTAGCTACACGTGCGCTTTTTATATACGCGTTAGTTTCTTCAATTTCTTCTAGTTTAATAATAGCATTTTTTTCTAGGGTTTCGATATTGATTATATTTAATATTTGAAAACTCATTAAAACTAATGCTACTTTTATGTGATTAGAAAAAACGAATAATTTTTACATTTGAACAGATAATAATTTTAATATTAAGGTTATCGAAGGCACTTGAGTACTGATACCATTGTTAATTACTAATCCATGATAATGAAGCTTCACTTATTATTAAACCAAAATAAGTTTAATCTGTCAATAATCGGTCGTGTTGCATAAAGCTACTGAAATAACTGATTTTGAGTTTTAAAATTGAATATCGCGATTACGCGCGATCATACGTGATCCAACTTTCTCGGTACCGCAACAGATGTAGAGGCGTACAAAGGGATGTTAAATGATGCAATCGAATCGTTTTTTTAAATAAAAACAATGTTTTTGTATATAACGACGCAGAATAGAAACTAGAATCAAAAGCACGATAAAACAGTCTGTAAATATTAGGAAGGACAACAATTCTAGTGAGTATTCCTGCTTATCCATTACCATCGAATGGCAAATTGATTTCGTGGAGAAAAACAGAGGAATTAGAGGAAGGGAATGAAAGTAATTGTCGGATATCGATCAGTTAGTAAGACGATTAGCGGGCGGGGGTGTGGGTTGCATAGCGGCGCGCAATACCGCGGCCACGGCGCTCTACGCTCGGGTTGGCTTAGCCGCGCGGGTAGCTCGGAATTTCCCTTGTCCGTGAACTTCTGTCGCGCCGCGTAAACAAAACAAGCACTGGCACACACGTGTATCCATAGAGTATGTGTGTGCGTCAAGCACGTAGTTGCTAATGAGATTATTGAAGTAGCGGACTGATTGCATCGGACATCTGGCTTTGTATTATGCAACGCGCGCGCGCGCGCGCCTATGCGAATGGACGCTCTTTCTGCCTTCAAACGGCATCGATTTTACAAACGTCGATTACGTTGCCGTATACGCCTGATCTGATAATCGGCTTGCTACAACGCAATTTTCCATTGGTATAACAATATTTTTATTTAAACTTTAAGGACGCGCGAAAACCGAGATCTTTCGTTTTTACACGTTTTTTTAAACATTTTGTTGCGCGAGAGTGCGACATTGTAATACGTGTAAATTGAGTAAAATAAATTCGTTCGCGAGAACGTTCTAACGCCTCGAGGACACGCAATCTTTGCCGGTGTTGGGGGTATACCAGTCGCTGTAGCTTTTCTTAAAACGTATTTATTGATTTTTTTCTCTATTCTATATCTTTTCGATCGATTATAGTGTAATGAAGGAACGTACCGTTATTCGATTTGCAACGAGAATTTTGCAGTTGTGTTTTATTATTATCGCTTTCGTTGATCGGGATAGAGAGCAGCGGTCACTCGAGAAAATTGAAATAACTGTAAAATGCGCTGGATTTTTTTTTATAGCATTGCTTTTTAATGGATTTACGATGGCCACGATTAGAGGGATATCTATTTGTGCGTCATTTTTAAACGACGATAATTGAAATTTACTCAAGAGCGCCGCGGCATCTTCAGGACTTTGCCGTGTTTATATTTATAGAAACGAACTATTTTAAATATACCCCAGCTGTATAATTAAAAAAGTCGAGAATACTTTGAAGCGAGGACGCTCGATAAAAGGGCCAAATTTAAATATTAAAAAAATATATCTATATCATCGAACCTCCTCCAGGCGAATCTGCAAATTCGATGAGGGCGCGTTTCGTTTTCTTTCAAGCTCCGAAGCCAATCAATTTGTCGTGAGCGTTGAGTGCGTTGATTTGCGCGATGGATGAAATCGACGTTTCTCGCTTAAACGGCCAATTGCCATCAACCGCAGCCGATTGAGCCAATCAAATTGCCCAAGCGAAATTAGACTGAATATACTTTGGCTCAAATTAGACGGAAATAAATTTAAAAATATCACGGAAAGCAGGCCAGAATGATAAAGTCGAAGTTTAGCACGAGGAAAGAAAATAAACTCACCGTTCTGCAAGATTAGAGATGCGCCTTTTCAGTTTTTTTTTGCTCTGTTCATTTGCAATTGAGGAAAATACGTTTCTTATATAGTTTCGGTGAATAGTGTGTTTGGATTTGAGAGGGAATCTTTGGCAAATCTGTGGATTTATCTTAATTTTGCATTAGAGTATTTAATCGCGAGAATTAAAGAAATTCGTTAGCAACGAGTATTGTCATTAAATTATTAATATCTTATCTACCGTACTTGGAAACATTATGTTATCACGGTGACGTGTAATTACGCGAGCGCGCAAACAAAAAAAAAATCTCCTATTAACAACCGCTAAAACGGTACATAACTCGCTACTCGGAATATAATGACTAAGTTGCAAAATTAATAAGAGCCAATATAATGAGCGAGTCTCTCTCTCTCTCGCGTATGTGAAAAAGAAACGATAGGCTTTCGAATGTTCATCAATTACTTTAACGAAGTGAAGAAAAAAACTCGCAAACTCTCGATATACCTTCTTCGTCCTTTCTCCAGCAACAAAGAAAAAAAACCCCTCGCCAAAGGCCATATGAAAATAACACAGAAAGTCGACAAAAAAAAAAGGAAAAGATAAAGAAACAATATACAAAAGGCAGGTCGCGTAATCATCGGCAATAATCAATCGTTTTTTACTCGAGGCGCAAGCTCACGTACGCGTAAAAAAAAGCAATCCGCGAGTAAAAGCAAAAGAGGAATTTCTCATCAATCCCTCTCTCTCTCTCTCTGCCGTTATACAATGCACAATCTAGCATCGCATACACATGTGTGCCCCTTTCGCTCTCGAACGTCGTCGAGGACAGCTATCGCTCTCGTGTAGACGCCGCCTGCTAGAACGAGCGAAAAGAAAAATAAAGCGTCAGCGTTGCTGCCCGCGCTTGTGCGAGCCACAGCTCGTAAGTGCGCGCGCCCGGAGCAAAGCGCTCGGGGATTGGCTTGCTGCCGCCGGGGCTACGGACCGGGGGGACAGAGACTCGCGCCGGCGCTGACGTCAGGATCTCTCTCTCAGGCAGCCATGCGCGGGGGCTATAAGAGCGCCGAGCGCCGCGTCGAGCGGCTCAGAGAAGCGTCGTTGAGGCAGACAGAGAGAGAGAGCCGCGCGCCTCTGCCAGCAGTTGCAGCCTGGCAGCCGTAGCAGCCGCTAGCTCCCAGTCGTTTCGTCTATACAGTTAGCCTGCGGGAAGGGCCTGCAAAGTCCCGGAGAGAAAGCGAGCGAGAGAAGAGCGTTGGAGAGTTTCCGGGAAAGAGAGATGAGCGAACGTCGCGAGCCCCGGGAGCCAGCAGTCAGCCTCACCGCCGCTCCGATGTGACGAAGGCCCTCCGGCTTTTATTCTTAACGTCCGGGAAACGGAGCATCATCGTCCAACAGCTGCAGCTTCTGCTCCGATATCGGGCAGAGGCACGCGCCGGTGTATCGTGCTGGGTTATCCTTTCGGTATAACCACCGACCAGCACAGCAGCTCTTCTGTTCCCATTAGGACATTATAGAAAAAGAAGTCGTCCAAAGCTAGTCATCGATAGGATACAAACACACACACACACACACACACACACACACACACACACACACACACACACACACACACAAGTCATAGTACATAGCCAAGTAGTAGGAGCTCTCGTGAGTTTTGCCGTGCGTGCCAGTGATATACACGTGTATATGCATCAGTGACCAAATCGAAAAATAAAAAAAAAAACAGCCAGCTGCCGAGAGGCTAACATTGACAGAGATACGTAATTGAAAAGTAATCGAAAGCTTTAACGCGAGTGGTGCCCTGTGCGTTTGTTGAACAGAGTTTAAGAGCCGAAAGAGGCAAGCAGCAATCGGCGTCCAGTCCAGTGCTGCCGCGCGTACAAGCTATGGAAATCAGCTAGTCGCAGTCCCGGCAGTTTACAGTAGTACTTCCCCTCTACCCATAGCTCTCCACGCTCGAAGAAAGAGAGAGAGAGAGAGCGACTGGGCGTACGAGAGCGAGTTCTCGGTGAGAAAGAGAAGAGAGGAAGGGGGAGCGTAGTAGCCGCACCCGGTGCGCGTCCGGTTGTATTTGTCCTTTGCAAGCAAAGCGCGGGAGTCGTCTCGGGGCAGCCAGCCCTCGAGGCCACTTATCCCCCGAGCTTTACCGAGACCGGCACGAAAATTCCGGCCAACGCCGCGAAGAAGCTCACGAGGCTGTACTTGAAGTACAAGAGGATGGTCGGGAGCAACGGGACGATGATAGCCATTCGGCTTGTTCGCAGCAAGCTCCGGAAGCGCGAGGAGCAGCACCAGCACCCCGGCAGCGTGCACCCGGAGCAGGTGCAGCAGTGCCCCGCGACGGCCAACAATCACCATCCCTCGTCGGAGCAGCAGCTGCAGCAGCAGAACGGCGGCCTCCAGGGCCACGTGAACCAGGCCCTCTCGGCCAGCACGACGAGCATCGACTCCACCTGCTGTCCGGCCGCCGTCGTCGCCGGGACGCCGGGCGGCCTCGTCGCCGCGAGCCTCGGCAACGGCTGCCCGCCGACAGGGCCCAACGACAGCCAGACCATGGCCGTCTACACGACCACCGCCAGCGCCGAGCAGTTCATCTGGCAGTTCCCGCCGCCCTATCCGCCGCCCAACACACCCCCGCCTCAGTACACGCTGTACAACGACCAGGTTGGTGCCGCTTACTTTCCCATTCATTTCGTCTTCTACTCTTCTAAGCTTTCCTCGGCTCTTCTTTTTTTTTCTTCTTCTTTTTGTCAATATACCGAGAACGTTTTGCATTAGCCCGGGCGATAAAGCGCGGTCGTGGCGCCTTTACCGAGACGCCGAATAATTTTGCATAACTTGTCCGTCAGCGTTTTGTCAGCTAGCGCCAGCTCGCTTGCCTATGTACATTCGTTTATACGCGACAGAGAACCTTTGGATATTGTTATTGATTTCGAGATGGCTACTGCTGATGTGTATACAGACCTATATACATGCGGCTTGATTTAATTGAATTACGACCTATTAGCTTTCGGCAATGCCTTTTAATAATCTTTCAAACGCGCCTTATTTAGTTCAAGTGCATTACATCCTCGGTACATACACTCGCTAAACTTTGTTTTGGCACTTGTATACGTATTACACGCGCAGCACGCTCGAAACCTTAATTTCCGTTATTATTATTATTATTTCAAAACTTGTGGCCTATACGCGCGCGACCTTAATGCCGTTTTAACATTCAATTATCACGCTAATCGAGACTCGATCAAAGAGTTTTTAAATAGTCTTCACTCGATTATATCTCATTAGACATTCCGATAATGAAATTATTCAGCGATCGTTTGGAAAAAAGTCAAAGGAATTCGATACAATATCTAATTGGTCTCTCTCGTCTACGCATATAATTATATAGTGGTCGATATCCAAAACATCGCGCAGACTTTAGCAAATAATAATCGCGGCCGAGTAGTACCGGGAACTGTCGAGCCCCCTTTCTTCGCGCTATACACACAATAAAGCAAACCCGAGCACAGCCGTGAAAGAACGCCTCTCTCCCTCTCTTAGCTTATCTTCGAAAAGGTAATTTAATATGCGTTACCGTTCCTCTTCGAATGTACAAGAGACCTCCAATAAAAGGGTGCACGGGCGGGGGTGTCGGAGGTAAAAAAATACATTCTTATCGCAGACAGCGCGAAAAACCGTGTGTACGCGCGCGTGTGCGATTCCGCCTCTCGCTCCGAATTGAACGAATCAAAACAGTGAGCGAACGACGAGCGGACTTTCCCCGGCCGTGTGGTTCAATGACACGCGCGCGCGCGCTGCGATAAGGCGGCAAGCGTTTGTGTCATCCTTAAAATTCAGTTGCTTCGCGGTTATCGCCGTGCGTTTTGAAAAAGCCGTCGAACATTATCGCCCGATGGTCCTTGGGCGTTTTTACGTACGAAGTTTAACCAAGCGCGGAGGGAAAATTTCAAGGCGGGCGGATTGTAGGTCGAGAGTGTTTTGTATGGTCGAAATTTCGCAAGCTCGCGCAGGAAGTCGGGGCGGCAGCTGTTCGTCACCAGCTGAAGCAACTGCGCGAGGTTGACGCAACGTGTATAATATATACGCTGGCGCCGCGGCGAGATAAGACGCTGCTGCTGCTGCTGCTGCAAAAATCTCCCTGCTCTCCTCTTTTTTTTTTGGATTAGCCGTGATTCTCAACTTTTGACCGCCGTGTGTGAGTGTCCGACTATACAGGAGCTTGCGCTCGATGTAACCGCGAGACTCGCTCGAAACGTCTGACAATCCGTGCCTTGCAATGTATACATACACACACACACAAATGTGTGTATGTATATGTTTATTCTTTTTAGCGCGCCAATGTTTATCTTATCGGGTGGTGCGCGCGCGCGTGCGGCCCGCTGACCGCGCGCAAGTGGATCAAGTTCGATTTCGAGCCAGAAGATTCACCGCCTCTCTCTCTCTCGCTCACTCTTTCTTTCTCTCCTCTCTCGTGCACCTTTTTCAAAGTCGAATTCAGACGCTGGCGTGAAAGCCGAGCCTGCCCATCTCATAATTCCCGCTCTTTCTTAATAAACCTAATTGCCCAACGTTTAAAAATATACGCTCCCCTCTCTTGCCGTTATGTACAAGGTTCGCTTCGAAATTTCACATTTCTCGCTCCAGTTGGCGGGAGGCTCTTTTCTTTTTTTTATTATCTCGCTCTCGACCGAATTGTATTGTTCCATTTCGGGTATGGGTTTGATGTTTGGAAAACTGGCGTGACAGTCGTGACGAATTTGATAAAATAATATGGAAGAAACAATTTCGGCTTTCGAATCTGTGACACACAGTGCGGGGCCTGTATTTGGAGCAGGAAATTATTATAGCGGAAACGGATGAAAACGGCGAAGCTTTAGACGTTTCGGACCGAAGCCTCTTCTTATCTCCCTTTTCATTACTCAACGTTTCCGGCTTTTATCATCTCGCGAATTATATTTCTTCCTCGGCTGCAATTGTCAATAGTCGGGAGTGATATTTTATTTCGGCGGAACGTGGGCGAATGAAAAAAAGAAAAACAACAAAGGCGAGCGAAGGAAAATTAATAAGGTAGAACGCTGCTCCGTTATCTCTCGTTTATTGACCAACTCGCAGTACTCTCTCGTAATCGGTCAAACATTTGCTCTCGGGCCTTTACTCTCCGACCATCTGGCCGTTTGGTAAACCATCGAGCGCAGAGACGCACAGCGGAGTTTACCGACTCGTTCCGGTTTGCTTCTTCGCCGAACGAAAAGCCGTTTCGCGAACTGAAAGCTTGCCAACTGCGCGCGCTCGGTGATTCGGTGAAATCGGAAAGAAACGATATGTGTACCGCTTAAGTGATTAACGCTAATTAATCGGACGCTTATAATGATCACTCCTCTCGTGCCTGTTTTTTTTTTCGGCAAAACTTAATTGAATCGTCATAAGGTGACAGTTGGATCGATATCGTAAATTTCAATTAGTCGAAAAGCCAGACGTCGATGTCGCAAGAGAGCGAAAATTTGCCTGGTACTTGAGAATATTCACCTGGGCCTTGTAAAAGAATCGAGATAAACAAAAAAAGAAGCCAGCTTAACAGGAAAAACAAATATTTTAGCCCGGAGAGTCGTCAAATTTTTATCTCTTTGATCTTTCCCTGTTCGTCGCGCCGGCAGACCTTCGGCGAATCTCGTTTAGCCAAACGGCACGCAAGCAATGGAAAAAAGGATCGAGAATAAGAAAAGAGAGGAGCTAAAGAATGAAAAAAAGAAACGCGAAGAAAAAGAAAAGTCGAGCAGTTGAAGCTGGCTCCCCCGAAAAAATCTAGTTTTAAATAAAACCGCCGGCGGGATATGCTTTCCCTCTCTCTCTCCTCTCGCTGCGGGGTCGCATAAATTGACGCTCGTCGGTGTTACCAAGCCAGGTGAGCTATATATAAATCGCGCTCGTCGCGCGAACCGCAGCGCGTACGGCTGTATAAGTATAGCCAGGCGCGCGCACACACACACAGCCTGGCGCGTCACGCAACACGCATATCTCCCCGCGCAGAGACAAGCCCAGGTCGGCACACAGGTATATAAGGTCGGCGCGCGGCGGGAAAGAAAAAAAGAACGAGAGAAAGAAGAAGAAAAAAAAAGGTATCCTAAACAATCGGCAACGCCGCCGCCGACGCTGCTGCGCGCGCGCGCACACGTCAGACGCTCTGCTCGCCCTCGACGTCCCTCCTCTCCTCGTGCTATATGCCTGTTATACAGAGACCTGGGGGCCCTCTCCGCACCGGCGTTGTGACATCGTTTCGCCGGCTCGCTCTACTTATCGCTTTGCCGCCCGTGTATACACACGCTTATACAGCTCCACTTTAACACGGAGAGACGCTATGCTCTGTGTATATACACACACACGATTGTCCCTCTCTATCCTATATGCGATGTCTATACCTTCCATTCTCCCGATCTGCTAAACATGGGAGCATTGATGGTGAACAGTTAAAACGGGCGAAATTTTTGGAGAAACTCCGTATGGTAGAGGCAGTACAGCACTTTCTCTCTCCCATATAGCCCGCGCACGATTTTTTTCTTTTTTTATCGCACGCGCGCATTTTGAAAGTTTCAACCGGTCGCTTCGACGCGCTTACATCTTCGCAATTGCGCCGCGTCGTACTTGACGAGAACGCAAGCCGCTTTCTTCACTATACGTTACGTCTGACAAACGGAGAGAGAGAGAGAGAGAGAGAGAGAGAGAGAGAGAGAGAGAGAGAGAGAGAGAGAGAGCAAGGCAACATCAGCAAATTCGGTCGGAGCAGGCTAGTCGTCGTGTCCGTCTCGTAACCGAGGTAAAGCGGCCAGAGAGCTTATCGTTCGCTAGTCCGCGGCTAGCCGGCTCCGCATCGCGCAAACGAAAGTAGGCTGTCAAGTCAAGGGGGAGGGGGGGAACGAGCGTGGAAAGGAAAATCAGCGGAGAGCACGTGGGAGGAGGTCTCGGGGTCGCCGAGAGCGAAGTCGAGAGTGAGGGACTCTCGGTCTCGTTCGCAAGTTCGCGTGCTCGCGTGTGCGAATCTCTCTCCCCTCCCCAACGACGAGATAAGGCGAGCGGTGCAGAAGCGGGCCACGTGCTTATCGAGCTATTACGTACAGCAATGATCCGAATCGGCCCAGGGACTCCGTGGCTTTCGGGAAATAAGTTCACGCTCCCCTCCCCGCCCCCCGCCGCGCACCTCTATAGCCAGGCGTGTTTAGCTTGCGATACCCGCGCGTCCTCGATATATAGCCAACGCGACCCCGCGCGGAGCTTACACGCGCTTAGAACACCAGTCGCGCTTGCACACGCGCTCCGTTATATTAATAAAAGCCGAATGTGTATCGAACGACACTTATCGCGCGTTACCGATTACACGTTGCTCATTGCGCTACTGGCGCAGGGGAGAACAAGGGTTTTTCCTTCGATCGGGCTCAGCCTGGATGTGTGTTTGTGCGCGTGTGTTTTGTCGACTGATCGATAATTATTTTGTGGGGAGCTTTTTAGCGCGGAGGCGTTTACGACGTGTCATTAGCCGGGTTATTCCAGGCGCGCGTTTGATGCGTATATACGGTAAACCCGTGAAAGACCTTTGATAAGAGCTGTAACCAAACAGAGAGCGTATGCGAGCGCCTTGGTAGCGGTTCAAGGTATATCCACAGCCGGCAAGGCATCGCCTACGCAAACGACGGGTATATACAGCGGCGTTGAGGTGAACGTATTTCGTCTATGTGTAGCGCTAAAGCAAAGCGACCACAAGCTGTACGGGGTGTACGAGCAGCGAACGAATGTAGGGGGGTCTTTTCGTGGCGCGCGAGCGTGTCCGTCCGTTGCTACGCGCTGTATACAATTTCGATTCTTCTGGCTGTGTGCGTATAAGAGTCCCCGGCCTATAGACTCGTGTGTCTATATATATATATAAGTAGCCAGGGCTTTGGGAAAAGCAGTTGGGCGCCGCTTACATTTTGCTGCCCAAAATTAGCGCAGCGAGAACGAGGGAGGGATATAGGCTCTCTCTGGCTTACGAGTTCCAGGGAAGATAGGCAGTTGGCCCGCCGCGTCCCTCTCGTTCTCCTTGCTCCGGCTGCTCATCGGCCTTCTCTCCTTTCGGCTCGAGCGCGCATCAACGGCCACCGACGCCTGCGGACGCCCCTCTCCCTCCCTCTGTTCTCTTCTCTCTCTTTCTCGTTATTTCTCGTCTATGCCTCGCAGTCTATAGCCTATTTCATTCCGATCCGCTGCCGCCGACCCATAACGACCCTTCTTCCTTTTTTTTTGTTCTCTCCCGACGCGCTTTTTCTTTTTCGATATTCCCGCCAGACGCGATTATTCGGTTATAGTCGGAACGATCCGGCCGCTCTATTTTACCCCGATGAATCAACCATACGTACTACACGAGAGCCGATTCAACGGGCTTATGAGCCTATTAAGAAGGACTGAAATTTTACCCTCCGTCGCTCGTTGAACGATTCGGAAAATGAATTACTCCGCCTGGCTAGTGAAGTTGACTAATTTCGGTGAAACAAAGTTTACAAGAGAGAGAGAGAGAGAGAGAAAGGAAGTTGGCCGATCACGTGAAATCGGAGAGGCTGGCTTAGTAGCTCTCCAAAGCCGATTCCGCTCGTGTAGTTCTCTCAGCTTCGGAGCTGCTATGCGCCTATAAAATTCACGCCCAAGACTTCCGGTTCTCTCGCAGCCGCTATATGCGGTACACGAGCATACACAGCACGTGCTCCCCCACGACCCACGTATATACATAAGTTCTCGTTCCCAGAGCCGGAGCACGTTATAGGTCGATATACGTTATTCCACGGGGTATATATATGTGTGTGTGCGTGTGTCTCGCATGCAGGCCAACGTCAATGCCTCCTTGTGTACGTGCACTCGTATGTGTAACACACGCGTGTATGTGTGTGCATACGTGTACGTCGATATACCATACTTGGCCCCGACATCCAATCGAGTCGCCCGATAAACTCCGAGGGATTCCGGATTGCGCGAGAGAGCGAGGGAGAACCAACGAATCTCCCGCCCCCGAGCGCTCCTTTTCGAAGCGGTGGCTGCTGCACCCCGCTTGGAGCTGCAGTAGCTATCTAGCAAACGGGAGAGTGTCTACGTGCGTTTGTGTGGAAGAGAGAGAAAGAGAGATCGCGTAGTAGGCGGGGAGTTACGAAAGCCAGCGCCAACATTTCGCTGCTGTGTCTCGCTGCGCTGTCGGCAACGCGAGAGAGAGAGAGAGAGAGAGAGAGAGAGAGAGAGAGAGAGAGCTGTATAATGCCTCTATCTCGCTCTCTTTTTCACTTGCGCCCAACAGCAGCAGTGGCGGTAACCGGAGGGGGAAAGGCTTTTCTATACGGGAAGAAAAAGTCCAGACTGCAGCTATCTTCGTCTGGCCCCTTCCCTCCCTTGCCCGCCCGTCCCTTCCTTTATATATATACTATATATATATATATATTTCTCGGCCGAACACTGTCGCGGTCTCTTTCCTTTTCCCTCGGCAACAGAGAGAGCGAGAGAGAGAGAGAGAGAGAGAGAGAGAGAGAGAGAGAGAGAGCGCCCGTTCCCTTGGTGCCCCAGAGCAGCAGCAGCAGCAGCAACTCTCTCGCATAAAAGCCAGGCGTGCACTCGGCTTCCCTTATTCCCTCTCTTGACTTACGTCTCCGTCTCTGTGTCCACTGCTCTTACTCCTCTTTACACTCCTCCTTACTTCTCGCTTCAACGTTATGGTATATACTTATTGGCGCAACGCATTAATTACCGCAAATCCACTAGTCGCTATATAGAGAAAAGAAAAAGAAGAGATGGCTCCTGGAGTTTCCGTTTGCGGTCGTCTATTCGAAGCGAGTAACGGCTCGATTACTATACGAGGTAGCCTCTCTCGCTTCCACGATGCTTTATCTTATCGACCTCGGGGAGCACGTTTATGTATACACGCACAGAGACTAACGTACACATAGACACGTATAATGAATTTATTGTAAACTCATCGACCTATAATGTCCTCGAACCTTACAATCTAATCTGATCCATCGAAAATGCGCCGTAACGCTCTTGCTGGTATATAACGAAAAGAGAGAGAGAGAGAGAGAGAGAGAGAGAGAGAGAAGAAAAAATGATTATCCGTTTGAATTTGTAAGCGAGCGGTTCACAAGTAAAGGAAACACAGAGAGATGGAGGAAAAGAGAGAGAGAGAGAGAAAAAAAGGGGGATAAGCGGCACGGCAAACGGTAAAGCAGCCGATCGATAAAGAGGAGGAAGAGAGCTCTGGCCCATAGCCGGCCTCGACGAGGGAAAGAGAGAGAGGAGCGTACGGGAGTAGAGCTACCGCGGCGCTCGACACCCGCGGTTCAATGACCAAAATGAGAGCTGCCACCGGCGTAGCCACCGTTGGCTATATACCGTTCCATACCCCCCGATATGCTACTCATCCCCCCCGCCCAACTGGCTTTATCGATCATCACAAGCCCCCGTGGCTGCTCTCTGTAGAGTTTAGCTGCCGATGCAAATGCGCGCGCGCGACCGACCGCTCACCTCGACAAGCAGCCCAGAGCCAACAGTCCCCAGGAGACATTCTGGATTTGAAATGTTGCCTCCTAGTCGCGATGCAACTCCAAAAATCATTGCAGTTGGAAATAGGCACGTCAGGTCGTCTCGTTTGCTCGCAAACTTTAATACGCGCAGATTCGAATTTCGTCATTTGATTTTTTGTATTATCTCATTGACGATCGCGCGCAAAACTTATATTTATCCCAGCTGTACAATTGCCGGCATCGCGTCCAACGTGTTTGCTCTCGATATTAAATTTGGTATGCGTCTGGTATAATAAACTCGCCGCGCAGACGCGCTTACGCAACGAACCAGAAGCAACGATGACAAATTTCAATAAGCCTGCCGCTTAAAAAAGAAAAAAGAGAAAAAAAATTCCCCAAACGCCGGCACCGTAAAAACCAGCGTCTCTTCGGCGAGACACGAGTCTCACCTTCGGCATTTCCCGGAGATCTTGGTTTCCTCCTTACACCACGCGCCTCCTTTTTTTTCACCCCCCGCGGGCGTTAAGCGAGGAAAGACCGTTTTTCCTCTCGTCACACGGCCGTCATTAATGAGACTCGCAGCCTTTAGCCACGTCCAGCGTCGATTACCATCTCTGCGTTCCTTTCGTAGAATCGGAGGAAGACGAATCGTGCCTAACAATAGGGGGGGACCCGGCCACACTGCAGCAGCGTGATCATCTCGAGGTTACGCTCGCTTCGGCGCGCATCCGTCGTTTATTTTCGAAAATTTTGAAGTTCAGCTGCAACGGCGAACTTGGCTCGCGTGTACGTAAACGCTTGCTCGCGTAGGCTATATACTTTCGGCACGCGGCCATTAAAAAGCCCCCGGCTGAAGCCAGGTCGAAATACGCGGCTAAGTTTTTCGCATCAGGGGATGAGCTGCTGGTGGGGGATGGGTTATTAATAAGCTCCCCGATGGCTTTGGCTAAATTGGAACGTGCTTAATTCAGTCTCGAAAATAAAAGCCCGACATTTGCTATATTACATATACCTATATACTTTTTTTGTGTAAGCTTTTCAAATTAAAAAAACAAGAGTTATCAGAGCTTGCGTAACTAACGTGCAACTACTTTTGGTTTTGCAGGATACACTCGTACACGGGCTGCAGTCGGACAGGCAGGGCTTTGCCAAGGGCTTCCGGAAGAATCTCGGCGGGCGCTGGCGTCGATTCGTCAAGAGGAAGCCGGAAACCGAGACCTGCGCCATACCGCCCGAGCTCAAGGATCAACTCAAGACCATTTACGTGTACTAAAGCCAAGCACACGTCTGGCGCACCGCAAACGGTCTCACACACACACACTACTCACAGACATCCAGACTACTCGGTTCGAGCTTACCGATTAACAACGCCAGAACACACACGCAGCGAGAAAGAGAGAAGAGAGAAGAAACGATCGAGAAGGCCGGAAGGATCGCCGGCGTTCAATGACGTGTCTCCAGCAAAGTCACCAAGCGGCGATTTATCCGTTATTCGCGATAACCACTCGAATTCGTGCGATAACCCGATTCGCGCTTAGCGCTGGTAATCATCGGTCTATCTCGAACAAAGTCGTCCATCTCCGCAAACTCATCGAAACTCGACGTATGTAGAGGAAGCTACGTTCTATGCTCCGTATTAAAAAAGTCGTATTTACGTAAGTTATTGGAATCAGCTGTTAGTCAGCCGTCGACTACACACACACACACGTTCGTTTAAACACGCGTGCGATAGTTTAATTTTTCTCTCTTCTTTTTTTTTCGTCAATTCTAACCGGATACTCGAGCGCGCGTTGTGTTGTGTGTGAAAATGCGCATTGCCGTTTCTGTGTTACGTTACTCCTCGACGACGTATATATACACGCCAACGCATATCCGCTCGGACTGTTGGGAGGGAGTTATTGGAAGGACAACAGCGGCAGCAGTATCAACGCCGTATAACGAGAGAGCTTGCGGCATGGAATTTCGCCGAGCGGAACGAAGCGCGAGTCCCCGAGAGCCGAGGGAACCGTGAAAGTGCCTTCCTTTTCTACCGTCTTCTACTCCTCCGTCACGGGAGGGGGCCGAGGGGACACCTTCGTGTCTTCTCGTCGCCTATGCGTCTCTACTCTAAACGCGAGCGAAGAGACGAGTGTGCCAGACTGCGGCTAGACCCCTCTCCGAACGCGCCAACTCATCCCAGCTGGCAGATCTAGCAGCGGCAGCAATAGCAGAAGTGATGACGCGAAAATCACACCCTGGCTTTTACCACCAATTGTTGCGGCAACAAACGCGTCCAACCTCTCTCTCTCTCTCTCTCTCTATCACGAGATATAATGACGAGATGATCGACAGCCCTGGCGGTTTTGGTTTTTTTTTATTATTGTTATTGAGCGACCAAATTGAGAAGGCGTGCGGCTGTTGTTTAACGAACTTGATTTTTTACGAGCTGTGTGACGATTTTGATTGACGACTTTTCATGAAAAAAAAAAAAAAAATAGAGAAAGAACGAACAAGGTGCGATGAAAAAGAGAGAGAGAGAGAGGAGCGATTTTCTGACTTCCGAAAATTGGAACAAGGGTAGATCGAGACGAGCGCGTATGTGTATACGAGTGAGATTGAATAAGTCGGCCTTTGGGCATGTATATCGGTCTGGCCGAGTCGAAGAACAAAGCTTATTGCATGTGTGCGAGATGGATGAGGTGATTGCGAGGTGATAGATGCGGTGGATCTTTAAACTCCGAGCTCTCGCAGGCCACGACACGCAGCGCATAATTGTTTTAGGAAAGCCTTCATGAGACTGAAAGTGTAAAAGGGTACGACAGCGAGCTTACACAATTTTTATCATTGTTGCGCGCGCCTGTGTGTACGTTTTTACGCATCCCACAACATTTATCACGATTATTATTTTAAATTTGCGGTTTACGTTTTTTTTTCAATTTTTTTCTGTCTTTTTCGACGATTGAGCTAATTAAATTTTAAAGAAATTTAAGAAGAAAACGAAAGTCGCTTGGTCCGTGTAAAAGAGTTTGCGGTTCGCATTCTTGTGTATAACGAAACTTTTGTTTTTCGAAGCCGGCTAGAAAATCAATTGGAATTGAAAATTCTATGACGAGCGCGTGGTTTATTCGTTGTAAACGAGTAAACGTAGTCGACGTAGCGTTTGTAAAAAGTATAAAAAAAAAACAGCTCTGTAATTTCGCAACTCTTTTACGCGGAGGCGACCCATCTAGTATTATTTCAAAAGCTGAGATACGTAATTTATAAGATGAAATTGAATGGTGAAAAAAAAAACGAGAGGCGAGATGAAGGAGACGTTAAAGCGTTAAGGAATCTGCAGAAGCGAGAAAGCAAATAAAAATATGCGAGCCTCGGCGCTGTGAGCTCCCGGCGATTGTAATGTCGGCAAGACCGGCAGTGAATAAAAAAAAGTGCATATATGTCGTTTCGAGCTCTCGTATCTCGGCAGCTCCGTTTTCACGCGATTTCTACCGTTAAATATATATATTTTTTTTCTTTGTCTTGTAAATAGATGTAAAAAGGAAGCAATAAGGCGCGTAATGTTATGTTTCTCTTTCTTTTTGTAAGAGTCCTTGTATACAACTACTGTAAGCGAGCTCTCGGTGCGGTTGGTCGAGCCGAGCCCCCGTCCGAGGCTCTTTGCAAGCGCCATCGCCGTGGCTGCTCGCGTCCTGTTATAAACAGCGCGAGCCTGTCCTTTTCCGGCAAAATTGAGAAAATAAAAACGCGGAGCCCCGTCATTGCTTCGCGTGCCACGGCGAGGGCGTTTACGAGCCAGCCCCGGATATTCGTTCGGCCGATCGACTTTGAGACTCTTTAACTACGTTATGATGGCTCACATTGAGCTCACACTACGCTACTAACCCCCCTCCCAGGTATTTTAGTTGAATTGTTGTATTGTGGATAAATTATAATATATAGGTCAATCGACGATCGCATTAATCAACGGGAGTCTCGTTTCATCCTGACTCTACCGTTCGTTTCCGCGACTAGCCGGGCCTTCGACAATCTGTGTGTACACGGCCAATCGCTCCCCTCTTCTTTTAGCTATCGACAAAACTATCCGTAATATATATTATATTTTTTTACCAAAGCAATACTCTTGTATCGAAACTTTGTTCTTCCCTCTCATCCATTTTATTTTGTAAAAGCAATACGCGAGCTCGAGCTTGAAGCATTATAAACTTTTCAATCGGAGAGTAATTTAGTTTGTTAATACTTTTACTATTTTAACGCGTCGAACGCCAAATTTTTATCAAATTCACTATTCATTTAATCAGCTGACACTATCAATTTGAACGATTGACTCAAACGAGCCAGAAGTAAGCCAGGCCTAAAATGCTCCAGCTCCGTAATTCAAAGTAATTGTTCCTAAATAAATTTTATAATTCCGGCAAAAAGCCGCTCCGCGACGAATTACAGATTGTCGATGGTCCGTATAACATCAGGGCCGCTTGAACGGTCCGACGATGAAAAAAAAAAAAAAAAAAAAATAGCGGTATCGTCCCTTTCGTCACCGAGATCAACTATAGATTGTATATTTTTACACGAGCGACCGCCGAGTCGAAGCGCGGCAAGATCGAACATGCGCACTAATTACTATGCTCGTTTTACACGTTTTTATTTAGAGGAATAAGAACAAGCGAGGGCCTGCAACAACAACAACGGCCTATGTAGCTTAGTTTTAGCGCATAATAGCAGAACGAGAGGGGGCGCGTGTAAGAAAAACCACTGTACACTATTAAAGTTCGACGACGATTAAGCGAGCGAGCGAGCGATTGTGCCTGACACACATATCTGCTGTAATATATATACATATATAAACTGTAAGCGCCGCCAAAGGAGAGCGTATCGGCTTCCTTTCGGCGTCGAACACGATTCTTATTATTATTTCTTTTTTAGAGTTACTAAAGCTGCGCTCTTTTATAACCTAGTCACTCGATTGTAAACGTTGAAAAATGAACAAGAAAAATTTCTCGAAGGAGTTGTGCATATGCCGTTAGACGAGCCTCCGACGCAGCTTTAAGTTCTTTCTGTTCCGATGTTTGAGAATACAACAATATCAAATAAAGTATTTCAAATGCAAATTCATTATTCTAATCTTATTTATCACTTTAATCCAACTCCAATTATTTATACCAATTAATTTACCAGAGACGTTATTTTTATTTCGTTTTTGCGAACCAAAATTAAACACACACAACCAACTAGCAAAGATAGCAGATTGAAGAACCCGATGAAAGAGAATAAGTTTATCCTAAATCAAATTTAGAAGCGATCGCATCTTCCGAGCGGATGCTCATTTATCATGAAAATGAATATTAAAACTAAATTTGTTTGCTCGCTATACTTATATGCAGCAGGCGGGTGAATATCGCGCGTCAAAACCACGTGACCTGTTGCGCGGTCGGTAAAGCACACGGATTTAGCTTCTTCTTGGCAAAGCGTCGGCTGCTAGTCTCCTCCGCGACGTTTCAAGTTTATCGCCAGACCGCGTGGATGTTGAGATTCCTGACTCGATCGCCAGGTGAGTGATTAACGCGGCGACGAGGTAAACAACACATGCGTAATGTTGGATTTTTAGAACCCTAATGACCAGCGCTGTTTTTCAATGAAAATATAACGGAAGGCCTAACTCTATTTTCAACTTGCCATTACGAAAAGTCAGGCGGTTATTTTGTCCTCTTAATTGTCATGGATACCTTGGATTTGCAGGTTATGATTCAAGCGGTTACTTTATATTTCGCAAGATGACGGACTTGACGAAACCCGTGGAAACGTCTATAAGACAAAAATTGAAGGATCAATTCGATCCGGTTTTTATGGACGTATTGAATGAGTCTTACATGCACAATGTTCCTAAAGGTTCCGAAACGCATTTTAAGGTTATCGTTGTGTCGGATAAATTTGAAGCTCAACCTCTTATAAAGGTAAAAAAAACAGTGTACAAATAAATTGGAAACGTGTTAATTAATTCTTTCCTTACAAATGAATTTATTTTTTTTTACAGCGACACAGAATGATAAATGACTTACTCAGCAATGAGTTAAAGACCAGCGTTCATGCTCTTTCTATTGTTGTAAGTATACATACATTTTTACTCGTTGCCAAATTACGGTTGATGGTACAGATGTGATTTTACATTCTTTAGGCCAAAACTCCAAGTCAATGGGAAGAATCCACAAAAACCATTGAGCCCAGTCCCAATTGTAAAGGTGGATTTGGTAAATGACTTGTAAATATTCAATTGCACATACAAATTTAATACGCAGTTTAAATTTCCTTATTGTCACTGATATAAGACTTTTATAAATATGTAAATACGCAATGTAAAAATTATTTATCACATTTTTTTAAAAAAGTCGAATAATTTCATGACTTTATGAATAATACATTATCAGAAATTTCTTAATCTATATCTTTGTACAATGACAACTTTTAAAAAATGGGAAAGAACACTTAAAATGTATAAGACATTTCTTAAGTTACGACGTGAAAATGATGAATTAATTTTGAGAAGACGATGATTTTTAAAACAAAAAAATTTACAAAATAAAAGTGGTACAAAACTAAAAAAGGTTACTAATGTCATAACGTAAATGTATCTAATCTTAATTTTCCTTCGTTTTCGGTAAAGTAAAGCATATCTGCCATTGATTGTTCTGCAATTGTTTCTTCTGCTTTCTCAAACATCTGAAAATTATTTTTACTTCAGTAATTTGATTTTTTATTATCTTTAATTATAATTGAAATTTTTTTAAATTACTTACTCCTCTATAAGTAATATCCTTAGGAGCAAATTTAAAACGAGGTCCAAAATTGACAGAAACAGTAGCACTTTTATGAATAGAGACACAAGGATAATAAGCACCATTATAAATATCTACAAATGCTTCACCTTGGGAAACTCCATTTTTAAAATATATAATTTTACTACCCTTTAAAGTCTTTAACGCTTTAATGGCGTCAGGAACTTGATCCTTTTCTTCGTAATACAAATGACTCTTAAATTTTACTAGAGGCTGCAATAAAATAATTATATGAATGAGAATATTCAAGAAATTATAAAGAGTTCAAGATATCTTTGGAACACATACCCGATCTTTGTAAGTATTAGGAATATGAGATGGACTATATACATCTGGTAATAGTATTAAAAATCCTAGTGTGTCTCCTTCTCCATATCCATTACTATAGTGTTTTCCTCTACTCTCATGAAAACGAGTTCCTTTTCTAAAACCATGAGTAAATAGAAATTAATAAAAATATTTCTAATTTATAGTTTTAACAAATATTTACCTAGAACGCCAAGAATAACCAAATTTATCATATCCTAAAGGTGCTTGAAGATTAGCATATTCTTGACCCCAACCCAGTCTTGTAGCTGAACCTTCAGGCATTTCTTCTACAGTGGCCTCCCAATACCAAGTTCCTCTACAAACAGCTAGAGTAGAAATAATTTTCATTAATATTTCTTTACAATAAATTAAATAGATAGAAAGTTGTATTCTTACAGTGTGTAGCTCTGATCATGCAATACCCTTTTTCACCAGTGACTGCTAATCTATCTTCTGCAACTTTTAATTGAGGTGCTCTATCATGCAATGCTAAAAGCACAATATTTGGACTTAAAGGCCTGTAGAGCCAACCTGGAATAGGTTTTCCAGCCCAATCACTGCTTTCATCAAATTCCTTTAAAAAATAAAATCAATTTTTGAGTTAATTAAAAGATAAAATAAGAGATATAATAAAAATTAAATATATTAACTTGTCTAAATGGTGCATGTGGATCAGGTTCAGCCAAAATATATCTGTAACCATCTTTGTTGAAAGGATGTTCCATTGGATAGCCATGAGCAGGTAATTTTGGCGTTACCATATCTGAACTTCTACCTTTCTTTCCTAAGCCAGCCCCAGCCCCTTCTCCAGGAAATTTACGTTTAGCATTGCGCCCCCTCAATCCACCAGCCATTGGTGCTGCAATTTCCATATTTTTGTTATAAACAATAAGTTTCTTAATAATTATTTAATTAGAAATTTAACTTGAATTCAACTTTTTCATTATTAAAAGACAGTATAAAAACTGCAGATAATTTTTAACTGAAGTCTGAAGTTGCACGATTTCTTCCTTGGCATTATATTAATTTGATAAGATAAGAACAAGTAGAAAATTTTAAGATAACTAACAATAAAATTATCATTATTGTACATACCTACTTGCTGTACTCCCATTTCAGTAACTTTTAATGTGCCTCCTTTGATCATAGCTTCATAGTTTGGCTTAATTGTTAATAACTCTGGACACACAAGACTATACAGTTGGCTATCTGGATCAGTTTCATCCATTACAAAAAGAGTCCCCAAATCTTTCAACAAAGCTTTATGAATCTATAATTAAGATTGTTTTTAAATTACCAATTCAAAATTTTACAAATACAAAAAATATTAAAGTAAGTTCCAAAAAAAATATTAACCCTAGCATGCCAGGATTGAGTAACTCTTCTTGGTATTGTTGTCATACTTTCCCAGTGGCACTCGATAAATGGAATAATATCTTTATCTTTATGAAACAAAGCTTTATTACTGTTTTCTTTTTGAGCAGTTTGAATTAAATTTGCTATTGCAGTAACACACATCTGTGGAAATTCTATAAAGATAAAAAATAATTGATTAAACTAAATTTTGTTTTTAAATTTAACTACATGCATTTTAAACAACTTACGAGCTTGATTTTTCTTAAAACTCTCTAGACCAGTCTGTGAGCAATTTTTGCACATAAAAACATAATTTGTCATGAATGGCACTAATTTTCCTAATTGATAACTGATACAAGATTCATGAAACCACTTTGTACAACTAACGCACAATAGTTCCGCAATATTGAGATTCCTGTCTTTGCCACTGTAAAACAAATAAATTAGATAAAATTTGTTCAACAATACCTAACAGATCATTAACGAAAACAAATCCATTACCAGTAACATGTGCCTTCTCCAGACATTGGCCGTCCATTAGTTTTGTCAACTATTTCGTCGACTTTAGCCGCAGTCTTACTTCGTTCTTCGGCTTTCGCCTCTTTGTCGTTAGCTTTTTCCTCAACACCATTGTTTTCCTTGTCTTGGGCATCTTCTGTGCTCGTGCTAGCAATAAAAAAGAAAATTATTTAAGAAAATAACAACAAGATTTTGGAACAATAATATAACCTAAAAACGTGCAATTCTTATTTAACGCGCCAAATTGTTTTTATCAATGAAAAGTAATCAAAGTGAAAAATGTTCATGAGCAGATTGTGAAGTTGTTGAAAATAGAAATATCGTTACCTTTCGACTTTATCCTCCGACATGGCGAATACGACTTGTAAACAAAGTAATTGCGCTAAAGTGGGAATACGCGACGCGGCTATCCGTACTATGAACTCTCGCTCGCTCCAAATCAACGCCGGGCCGCCGGTGCTGCCGCGTTATTCTCTTTGTTATTTATAAGCTGGACTTCTGGACTCGTGGACTGTCCGTGCACGTATAATTTTATTTTCGTTATCGTTGCCGTTACTCTAATTATACCAGTGATCATATAAAAAATTTGTTTATTTTTATAAAAATTAGTAATTATTTATTCAGACACAGAACAATTGTTTCTATTATTACTTGAATTATGAGATACTTTACCAGAAACTAAAATTTCTACCTTACCGAGTGGTGAAGTAATAATTCATTAAAATTTTTTTTTTATAACAGTAAACCACATTTTAATTTTATATACATAATAAAAAGTTGGAAGGTTGAAAGGAAGTCTATTTAATTATTTAACAATGTTTTATTATAGAAACATAATAGTGATATTCAAAATTTTCATATCGATCGTACAAAAAATATACACTCACAATAATTTACGATTAGAGCTTTACTTACACAAAAGAAACAAAAAAAAAAGGAAAAGAAAAGAAAAATTATTTTTTCACAACGCGCGGTATTCGTGGCCGTATAACAGGCATTTTCTCAACATACTTTCATAAAAGTAACAAAAACGATCAATAATTTTCCTTTCGATACAATCTCCTCGATATAATCATTTAAAAACTCACATCGATTATCCCAATTTTTTTTTCATCAACACTCAAATTTTCAACGTTTACTCAATAAATAATTCATCGCGTAATGGCATCCACATGTCGGTCAAAATTTTAACCTGTTAAACACAACTAAAACTTCTCGATATTCAATCGATATACAAAAAAAAACTCCTCTACCCTGTCTCAGTACTACAAACGTACAAAAATTTTTTCTTCTTCACGTGTACACATACACACCCACGCGCGCACAGCTACTTTTTATCCATCAATGCAGTATACGTGTAAAGATTTATAAAAAAATTTGTCGAAAAAAAGAAACAGAAAAAAAGCTCCGCTTAACGAGATATGTATATTGCGCGTTATTCCGAACACGTGAATCAATTGACCAACGAGCTCAGCCCCAAAACTACAGGTATATATAAAAACGCTTATAAAAAAGATGAGGCGCGGTAAACCGGCTGTGCCTCCGCTGAACAGGATTAGCCGGACTTGCTCTGATCACTTGCTGACTGTCCATTAGCCTCGGCAGGTGCTTGCTCCTTCTGGCCGAGCTTGAGGAACGTGGTGAGATGAAGAATCGACACGACGCCGGCAATGTAATTGCTCACGTCCTCCTTCTTCACGGTCTTGAGCTGAGCGGCGACCGAGTGGTAGACGCGATTGGCCGTCTTGGTCGACAGCTGGCCTATCGTCTGGACGGCGTGTAGGACCTTGTTCTCGTCCGCCGACACTGGTGCTGCAAATAATGGGTGCGTTCAAAATCGTTTATTCCAAAGCGGCCATTTCGAAAATCGTAGATTGCTTTTGTTGCATGGACTTACCAGGCGCCTCCTGATACTCCTCGCCCTCGACCGGCGGGAAGAAGTGATCGAGTAGCCGGTTGACGAGGAGGCTGGTGTTGTCGACGCCCTGGACCGCAAGAGCTCCGTAGTCGGCGTTGAGGATCTCGTTGGCCTTGCTCACGCTGATCTCCTTGAGCGCTGAGGCCTGGCTGCTCGCCGACTCCTTCGCCACCGTCAGCCTCTCGATCGTCGGCTGGAGCTTGCTGTTCAGCACGGCCTTGGCAGCGTCGTAAATCTGCCGAAAGCGAGAGAGAGAAAACACTTAAACAATGTCCTCATAGCCTAGCAATCTCTCGAGAGTGATCTACGTACCTGATTAGGCGGCTGCTTGACCATCGGCACCTTCTGCTCGACGATGTCGAGGCCCTGGCAGAGCTTCTGATCGACGCTGCTGATCGGGCCCTCGAATTTCTTGGCGATTGGCGCGGCCATCGGGCCAGCCGTCGCTGTCGCGTAGTGCAGGCCCGCCTCGGCATAGTTGAGCGCCCAGTTGATCAGGTGGTGAGAGTCTTTTACCAGCGAGTACGTCGAGTTTGTCTTCTCGATTGCCGATTGCACGACCGGAATGTTCATCACCCGGTCGATTACCTCCAGGTGCGGAACACCGGACTCTGCGCCAGCGGCTGGGCTTGGTGTTTGGCTTGCGTCTGACATGGTCCTGTATAGCTTTGCTTTTTTAGATGATTACTGGCGAGCTGAAAATGAGTAATGTCGTTGCTTTAATAAAGCGGTAATATCGAAGCGTATGTACTAGCGCGTTTTATTATTTAGGTTCTATTCGAATTCCGATCGATACAAAATAAACGAAGAACTAAAGTATTGAGAAAAACAAATTAGAAATTGTAAATTTGAGCAAGTTTTCCTGGTGGACAGATCGTACATGGCAGGCTAAAAATAAATACTTGTACGCGAGTAAAAGAGAGATGGAAGGAGAGCGAAGTAGTTTCTTGCCCCGCGACTTACAGTTTTTATTAACGAGATAAACTTAAGTACAAAGCCAATCAAGGACGATTCTCAGTTCTCGCGAACAGTATCATTAGAGCTGTAATGATACAGTGACGTTACGTTATTTCAACACTACTCATTGGCATCTGCGCTTCATGTACACTCGCTTAAAACCTTTATAACCCGTCCTTCTCTACACTTTCTATTTTCTATTTTAACCGCCGAAAAATAAACACTCGTTGAAAAGTCGCGGTAGGAAACCGAGAGATCGATGGAGAAAGTGACGATGCCCGCGTGTCCGAAGTCACCAGAAGCAATCAGTTTTGACTGCGTCTACTAAAACTGCCTTTTTTTTAAAAACTTGCCAACCGTATTATCTTTAAACGAGAAACTCGAAATGATGCCCATATCTCGTGTTAATTTTTATCGTCGATAAACGTATAACACGCGTTCGCCTCACGCTCGCTCGCGTAACAAGTTGTAATTCAACCAAAGAGCGACGTTGGGGCGGCAAGGGGAGTAAGGAGAGAGAGAGAGGTTACCGGCCCACGACAGTACGGAGGGGGGGCCGGTTTGAAGGTTATACGCTCTCACATCGTCCGAAATAATATTAAAAAAAAGATTAAAAAAAGCCTTCGATGCATTGCGACCTTGCCTTATCACCAGGGAGAACGGATAGATAACGAGACGAATCTCGGCTGACCGAGAGGCCGGTGTGGAATCCACCTAACTCCGAAATATAATAAAGAACAATTTCGGAGTTTCGTGGAAAATAAAAAAGATCCAAAAGGCCAGGCTCGGTAATGAAACGTTCATAAATTCCCGATAGACTTACCTTTCCTGAATTATTTCGGTAGGCCTCGCGATAGTTGCGTCACTTTTCTCTCTTTCTCTCTGCTGGCGGTATAAACAACGCCGTAAAGAAGAGTCACAACACACGCAGGCACAGTGTAGATACGAGCAGTAGACACACGACTTGGCGTTTGCGCCGTTGCTCTTGGTATATATATCGGGAGCCGACTGGCTCTCGGTTGCCTCCCGGCTTTGCGCCAGACTTATCCGCGCGCCTCCACGTCACCCCACCACTCTTTCTATACTCGCGATGCGAATTACGTGCGTATGCGTGCTCCCACCGGACGTGGACTTCCCTCTCTTTTACTTCGCCGGCGATCGAAAGCAGTGCCGTATTAACCGGCTATACTACCTTGCGCCCCCGCAACTTGGGTATACGTGTTACTTAAGCCGGTCGTGTGATTTCGACGCTATCGCTGTCCCTGGATTTGGATAAAGATCGTTATAAGTTTTCGACAAACATTGCATACACAAAAGAGATATTGCACGAAATAGAGGTTCTTTTTAATCTAACGAGAGTTATGTATTTTTAAAAATTATTAAATATACGACGAAATTAATTGCATCGACGAGTTGAGAAAAATCGTCATTCAAGGCGATACCGATATACCAAGGGAGATACGAGAGATCGGACGTTACTGTGTATACGGCTACGATAGCACAACTGACGTGGTGGCCGGTTAATGGGAACCTTGGACCTCTTACTCATCATCGCAGAGAGAGAGAGACGCGCTCGTCTCTCGAGCGCTCGACCGACGTGGTATACACGTGTCTATAATGATTTTCTCGCGCAATCTTCGGCTGGGCTTGACGCAGAGTACAATGGTCAATTGTAATGATTTTCGGAAATGCGACATTAATACGCGGATGACTAATAGACCGTTCGTCGTCTGATTTCTTTGATCCCTGCGTTAATTAAAATGACGCTGCATTAGTTGCGATCGATCGTTTTTATATATTTTTATTCATCTTTTTTTTAATCAAAGACAGATTTGAAAAAAAATTGTATTTTTTATTAAACATTGCAAAAAAATTTTTATAAATACAAGTTCGCCGCTATCGTGAGTAATTATACAATCATATTGCGGGACAATAGTACAGCGCGGCTTATACATTATTTGGCATGTGTCTCGTCGAAATCTGCTGGGAGAGAAGGCAAAGACGTTACAGGATAACTTCTTTACCAACAGAGTCTACAAATTAACAATTACGACGTTGAAAAGGCACGTGGCTTGAAATTGCTCGAATGTAAACTTATTACGGGATGTGAACGAACGATAGGACAAGCAATAAACAATCAGAATAAAAGGCACAAGCTAAAATAGTATAAATAATTCTGGACGAATAAAAAAAAAAGCATATAGAGGATGAGTAAGGTATACAGAGAGAAAGTGACAGACAGAGGTATGCCAGTATTGTAGGGAGAGTATACATCAAGAGGCGGGCAGGAAAAACTTGGTAAGGAAAACGTATCCAATAACGAGGAATACCGTCAGAAATCTCTTTTTCGATCGCCGAGCAAGTAATTGCTGTCGGCCAGGCCGAGGCTCTGTAGCAAGCCGGCCTGTCGCCGGTTGCGCTGATGGTAGAGCCGCGGCGGTTCGTCCAGTTTCAAGCCTGGACGGCGATTGTGCTGTTGATGATGCTGTTGCTGATGAGGCTGTTGATGGGCTCGCTGCTGGTAGCAGTGCTGATCGTCGGCCAGCAGGCCCAGCCAGAAGTGCAGGGCCACGTAGAGGATGAAGCCGAGGTCGAGGACGTAGACGAGGAGGAAGACGTAGAGGGAGGAGAACCTTCGCCGGGCCTGCGGTTGCTGCTGCTGCAGGTGCCGAGGAGGTCGCCGGTGGAGTCGACGTCGACGCGGCCGCGGGGGTGCCGGGCCGTCAGTTGTTGTCGCCGGGGCTGGCGAAGCTGACGTGGGACCTGCTGTTGGGGCTGCCGACGGCGGGGCTCGAGGCGAGGGGCATCCGGCCGTTGGCCATGCCGAGGCTCGTCGCCGCCTCGCCGTCGCCGAGGTGCCGCGCCAGCCGGAGAAACTCCAGCAGCTCGGCCATGTAGCTGCGGAAGCTCTCGGCGCCGAGGCTCGGCAGCTGGCGTGCCACGCGCCCGTACAGACGGCGCGCCGCTTTAACCGGCAGACGGCCGAGCGTCTGCAGGGTGTGCAGTAGCTTGTCCTCCTCCAGCGGCACCGTTTCTACGATATGAAAGAGGCGTTATTGAAACGTCGACTATCGTACAGTTTTATAGAGCCAGAGAGGAGTGTGTGCATAGACAAACCTGAGCAGTCCTCCTGCTCGAGGGCCGGGAAGTACTTCTCGATAAGGGCGTCGAGTACGTTGGCAGTGTTGTCGATCCCCTGAACAGCCATGCTCCCGTAGCGGGTGCTCAGGATCTCGTTGGCCTTGTTCCAGCCAACGGCCTTCATGTTCGAGGCGTGCTCGAGCAGATAGTCCGCCGCGGCCGTGATCGGCTTCACCGCCGGCACGATATTCTCCACAATCTTAAAAAAAAAAACAAAAGAGACAATCAGGTCATTACCGACAATGCAATCCTCTATTTCCTCTGTTACACTTACCGTCTCGGGTCTCATCTTGACGATCGGCACCTTCTGCTCGACGATGTCGAGCCCAAGGCAGAGCTTCTGGTCGACATAGCTGATGGGAGTATTAAGCCGGCTGGCGTAGGGCAGAGCCTGCCGTGAGGCCTCGGCGATGGAGGACTCGGCGGTCGCCAGTGCCCAGAACACCAGCTGGTGCGAGTCCTTGATCCGGGCGTAAGTACGGGCGGAGGTGTTGAGCGCAAGCTCGACCAACGGCAGCTCCTGGACCCGGCTAAGCAGCTGCAGCTGCGGTAGTTCGACGGGCCTCGGGGCCTGGACGATCGGCTCGGACGGCGGCATCGCTGTACTCTCCGTGTTATCCTCTGACAGCTTGTCCTCCTCCTCCTCCTGTTCCAAAAACGAAGCACACAGACTTAGGCACGTTGTTTTGAGAAGGCGAATGTGTTTTTTATTTGGGGGAGCGTTGTAACGGGCCGCGGCGTCTCTTTTCGCATGCATATCCGGCTTTTAATTGCGCGCTATCGCTCGTGCGTTGCGCGCCGTTTTTTTTTTTTAGACGCAGGGAGGGAGAGTTTGCTTGATTTATGCATTAGGCTTACTGTCTGAGACTCCGAGACTGCTTCAAGGATTCTAAAGATATACTCTTGAGTGAGCGGCAAGTCTAGCGGGTGCTTGCGCTTAGCGAGAAACATTCATGCGCCGGGCACTACCGACGTTTTATATGTATATTTTTTTCGTGCTCTAACGTTTTTTTTTCTTATTCTAGGCTCTCGACTGTCCTGATGAACAAAAAATTGAAAAATGCATCTGTGAGAGAGGAGCGTTATACATTCTTCTTGGCGGTTTATTTTTTTGTTATTATTTGTTATACATTTGTGATCGTCGTTATTCATGCGATTCTGACCTTTTTTTTCTCTTTTTAATTACTCGATAAGAATTTTATCTACAACGGATTTGACTTGTAATAACATTACAATTCTTTTAAATGCGACTTTTTGTTTTTTTAAATTATCGCGTCAATTTCGAATACAAAGTATAAATTTAGCGACGTCCTCCAAACACTATTTTTTCTCAATAGGATAAGAAACTACATTTCGTTCTCTTTAAAACTGATAAGAATTGCCGGCAGTGCAAAAGTGTAGTTTTTTAAATGCCTGCGTATATCGCCGACTCGAATTTCACGTTTCTTTCTTTTTTAATGCTCCGATAGGATACTCGAGTTGCTTGAGGTAACGTACGGTTAAGACTTCGATGTATTGTTAATGCTGCTGGTTCTCTCTCTCACACACACGTTGAATCAAAACAAAGCCGTATTTATCGCGAAGCTGTACGAACGAGCAAACGGATTTTCAATGTTTGATACCGACTTTCGGTTGGCTCGAAAGCCCTACATGCCAACGAAATCTGTAAATATTGATTAATTACTGATATATCATTGAACGTACACAGACACGCGGGGCAATTGAATGGTGATAATATACTTTTGAAATCGTTATGAACACGCTCCGGGAAATATATAAATATGCTCTGTATTTTGAAATTCGTCTATAAATTATTTTTCATTAATTAAAAATCCCGTCCGAGCTAAAATAAACAAACTCGTTAAAATCGTTAGCTAAGCAACTGCACGACTCTTACAAAAATAGTAACATTTTTAATTAAGTTTCTACTTTCCCGCTTTCTCAACAAAGTAAAACTTTTCTTTCGCTCGTTGTAATCCTCGCTTGCTCGTAATTTGTCGATAACTACGGAAATTCCCGACGATCATGCAAAAATCACGAGAATCGAAATTCAAGCGTGTCGGGCTTATCAAGCGTGACGTATTAAAAGCCCGTTGTGTCTGTGTGAGAGAGAGAGTCAGCAAAACAGTGAAAAAACGAAGAAGAAGAAGGAACGAACGAAGCCGGCCGCGTCCCTTTTTTCCACGCGATATAGGAAACTTCAAGCCGCAGTAAAAAAAAAAAAAAAAACAGACGCGATTACAAAGACGCAGAAGAGCCGCGCGCGCGCGCGTATACGTGTACGCATGCCGTAGTACATAGACACGAGGAGAGGCCAAAGTGCTAACAGAGAAGTAGGCAGGTGTGAGCGCGGGGGTGAGAAAGAGGGTGTGCTATGGATACTCACGTGCGTCTCGGTATAGACTACCGCTGCTGCTCTTCTTTCCGTGTGCTTATTCTCTCGGTGGCCGAGGAGAGGGCTCGAAGCTACTCGGCGCGCCAGACAATACTGCGAGTGAGTTCCCGGTTGGAAACGGCGCCGCGCCGAGGGCAAGAGCCCGGCGTGTATACCCACACGCACACAGAGAGACGGAGACAGACAGAGAGGGAGGGAGAAACAAAGAGAGCACACCCGACGTCGTACTCTCTCTCTCTATCTCTATCTCTCTCTTTCGCTTTAACGTCGCGCAAAGTATCGCGGAGGGGACACCGCGGTGTAATGTCGCGCGTAGGCGCCCCCTCCCCCCTGCTGACGGCGAGTGTGCGGACTGGAGAAGCGAGAGCGGTGTCTGTATGGTTAACCGGTGATTTTCCGGTTTTCTGGCCGAGTCCGTATGCGACTCTTAGGTTCAACTATAATATACCAATGCGAAACTCTCCTCTTTGAAGAGAGAGAGAGAGAGAGAGAGAGATTGCTCGGCTTCGGGTTTCGCTGCTTCGATCCGCCGGACTGCGATGAGCGTAAGCCCCTGCACGGAGGGACGCCTCTATGAGCTTATACCACTCTCGCGTCTACTTACACTATTATACTTTGTTCTTTTTTTGCTTGACTTTGCTCTCTTTTTTATATATATATTCATTCGCAGCTGCTCTCTTCTTCTTCAGAAAATTATCGCGTGAGATGTATCGAGATATGGAAAGCTCGTCTGGCTCGTCCCTGCCTTTTTCTACTTGATCGAAAAAATCCCACCTCAAATATCGTCATTCAACGACGCAAAAAAAAAGTCCAATTCGTTAAATACCACAATCAGAGAAACGCAGCTTTATACAAGCAGCTCAACACGAAAGAAAAACAAACAAACACGCCGATACAACCGAAGATAAGCGCAAATCAGTCTCGAAATTCCCCGAGAGATCGTCGGTTAACAAGTGTAACTCTCATCGCGCGTACACGCACATGCCAGTGTCCTCGATCAAAGCTTAAGCCGGGCACAGCTCACTCTCGTTGCGCAAGCGTTATAATCGTCGTCTATAGAGCAAAGTGCACGCACGCGCTTCAACCGGCGGCGCCTATTACGATCTAACGGGAAAGCTCTCTCTCTCTCTCTCTTGGTGAAAACCTCGCGGATCCTCTATCACACAGGCTTCACGTAGCAAGCGCGTGGACGACGCGTGGGTCGCGCGATCCTATCTCGTATAGTCTGGAAAAATAGTGTGTGTGTGTCCGCTACGACTATCCTCGATATATACCCGAGAGAGAGAGCAAACGCCGGCGATAAACCGTCTGACTATTTCCGCCTGAGATATCGTCTGTCGCTGGTCTAGACTGATCCAGCACCTATGCACCCGGAGGTCGATGACATCATGTGTATAGGCAAGAAGCCTGTTCATTTTTTTTTCGGCGAATTTCGTCTGCGATTATTATCCAATATCGTTCTTAAAGTTAGCTGCTCAACGTAAGCGCCAGAGAGATAAGGCGCATGCTAGTCGGATCGAGGGGAAAATTATATTTATTTTGCCATGATTATTAATCGAGCGGTTTTATCGAATCGTAACCAGCTGCTGAATGAACATTTGGGGCGATAGTCGAAATGAAAACTCGTGCGCTTTTATTTACAAGAGATATTTTATTAATGTTAGTTTTGTTGCTTTTTCTTCTTTAACAATAGTAGAAAATATTGGAAATAATATGTCTAATGTATATAACTATCGTGTATAATAATGTGTTGTATTTCGTAAAAACTGTAGAGCTAAGCTATATGCTATTCATCAATATTTAAAATAAAATTAAATATCTGTCATGCCGTTATGTAATTGTTGTTGTTGTTGTTTTTTTTTTACTTTTCTTATAGTATTTCTAATGAAGTAAACATAAGTCCCTATCGTTGATTATTTTTTATCAAATTTTGAGCATCGTCATCTCTGTTTTCTGTTTCCGTTTGTCTGTGAGAAATTTGTGAGAGAAAATAATAATAAATATATCTATCATTCGGTGTGTGTGTTTTTGTGTGCTTTGTGCTGTTGTGTGCCAACTCGTTCGATTAAAATTTGAAGAAGCTCTCCCGGAATCGTCCGCATCGAAAGATCGATTTTTCCGTGATTCAATAATAATCAATAAAAAATATAATAAAGCACAAAATCGGTATGCGATAATGATTTCTCCAATCTGCGTCTAGTCTAGTGTCTGAAATAATAATGTCCAGTAAACGAATCTCAATGACGCTTCCCTGCCAAAGCCTTTTTTATCGCTGTGCATAGATATAACAAAAATTATTCAATTCCATTGACGGGTGGATTTGTTGTGTTTGTCACGTGATTGTTGTGATTCGTCTGATTGACCAACGTGTGCGCTGTTTTTCGCACCTTTGGACGTCCTGCTAAAAAAGCGGCCAATTGCTCCTGCGAAAATCATAACGTTATAGTTCCATTAAATTTTAAGAAAAAAAAAAATATTTTTTTGTGCAACGTAGCGATCGCGAAAATAAGCAATGATGTCACGTACGGCGTCGAATTATGAATCGAACGTCGCGTGACGCTGTGCCATTACAAATTTACATCGAACTTTGAGCAGAGAGAGAAAGATTAGGCATTTTGCCGGGGGGGAGAGGCCTTGTACGACGTGTCAGATAATAAAAAAGAAAAAGAAAGAGAGAAGAACGTAAGAGCATTAATTAACGTACCAAAAACTGATTGGCCGATGAATTGAGCCTGTAGATAGCGTGGCGCAACGCGTTAGCTTTGGCGTTGCAAGCGTCGCGCTTGCCGGCAATCGGTGCCATCTGCAACGATACGAGAAAACAAATGTCTTTCTTCAGAAAAAAAAAGTATACAACTCGTGATTATTTTTCATTGCTGTTTGCGCGTTGAGGATTTAAATGGACTCGAGGCTTATCAAGCGAACGAGCACCTTACCGCGTCCTTTATTTTTTTTTCTAACGGAAGTTGTAGCGAGGGATAGACAAAACAAGCAGTCTCTTCTTTTATTCTTTAAAATTTCCATTAAAATTGTTTATTGAAGGCAAACGTAAAATAAAGTATGCGTATAAAATTTCACAATCATCGCAGCTCTAGTCTTATGTCAACCAAAAAAAAAAAAAAAATGCTGCCTTGCGTAATCAACGCCCTAGCCTTACCTTAACCACATCGTCTGAACCTGCCTTTTACCCTCCCATTCCAAATCGATTTTTCTTAAAAACATAAAAAAAAAGAAAGATCTTAGGCACATTTCGAGCCAGAGGCTGTAGTGATCGTGTAAAAAAAAAACTAAACCTCCGCGAGGAGCATAACTTGAGCTTGAGCTTCCCAGGGCCTATCCAGCTCGGCAACAGGACTTGCTCGTTTCTGCGCGATCGAACGGTAGGTGCTCGTCCCAGCCGCGGGCAGCGCACAAGCGATCTCGAGCTTGAGCCTCCGCGCCCGAAGCCCACTCGACGCCCAGTCGCTAACGGACCAGCTCGTCCTAAGACAGGGATAAGCAAACAACACGAGCGTACTGCCCGGCGCGTCATCCGGCTCTGTCAACGAGGCCCTGACATTAGCCGAGAGGCCGAGTCGGCGCGTCGTATCGGAGTAGGCGCAGAAGGCGTCGAGCTTGACGAGGAGAAGCTTGTCCGTCGACGCCGGAAGAAGCTGCTGCCGCGCGGCTGGTCTGCTTGTCAAGCAGGACAAGGAGGAGTCGGGGCAGGGTAGGGTAGCTTGCTCGAGGAGGATAACCTGAAGGACCTGCTCGGAGAGGGCGCGCAGCCGGTGGGAGAGCTCGAGGAGCACGCTGGCAAGCCGGCGCGGCGCCCGGGAGGCCAGGCTCGCCGCTCCGTTGACCAGGTGGACGAGGCGCCGGGCTGCCTCGCGCGTGCACATGACCAGCAGCTGCTCGAGGTTCGTCGGCCGGGCCTGGTTCTCCGGCTCGGGCAGGCTCAGCGTCGACCAGAGCTCCTTGGCCTTCTCCATCGCCAGCTTCGGGTCCGTCGCGATCTGCCGATTCGTCAGCCGTCGATCAATCGATTATGTACTTGGAAGGGTTGTAGAGAGGAGGAGGGGGGGTTGCCTTACCAGCTCGGCGACGTAGAGGAGCACGTGGATGCACTCGGTGCCCTGCTCCTTGAGGGCCCGCGCCTCGGCGAGGGTCCGGCGGGTCAGCCTCCGCTGGAGCTTGCGCGAGAACCGGGCCCCGTGCTCGATCGTCCGCGCGGCCTTGCTGCCGCTCACCCCGTCGCTGCATTTATCCTCCGGCTTGCCCGAGTCCGTGCAAGCTGTACAAACGATATTGCTCGATTATTATGCATAGGTTGAGAGCGATTAAGCTATACAGATCCTTTTGGACTTACTCTCGGCTATTTTGTCGGCAGGATCGGGGGGCAGGTAGCGGTCGACGTACTGATCGGCTGCGTCGATCGCCCCGGCGAGCCTGTCGACCGCAGCGTTGGCGGCTTGGCTACCGATCTGTTTCACGCTGTCCGCCCTTATTAGCACCGGCTTCACGAATTTGTTGTTCACGTACTCTCGTGTGTTCCAGTACATCTGTCGGCCAGATGTACAATCATAAAATGGTTCGAATTTTAATTTGTCTTTCTTTTATTTCAGCATCCTACCGTATTACGCTTGCACAATCGAACGGATCGAATTGCAGGGTTAGCGGGTGGATTTCGCGGTCGCGGTATATACGCGTCGAGGACAGAAATATACTCACGAGATGTGGTGGAAGGTGAACGGCCGGTACGTTCTGCTCGAAGATGTCAATGCCTTTGCAGAGCAGGTGATCGAGCGTCATGATCGGCATGTTAAAAGCAATCACAGCCGGCAGGGCCGTCGCTGTAGCCAGAGCCAGCGACTGTTCGGCCGTATCGAGGCTCCAGCCCATCAGTGAATTCGAGCGCTGTGCGTGCAAATTGTCATAATCGTTATTATTCCCTCTTACCGATTTTCATCATCTCCCTCTTCTCGTTGCTCCGTTAAAGGCATTATTTATTTTCTTTTTAACGATCAGCTATCGCGAATATTCCGAGAGCAGCCGTGACTTTCTCATTACTCGCCGTAAGATTGTACCAAAGGTATACGCGTGAGATAAACATGAGAAATGCCAGATCCCGCGAGATGATAAGAAGCCCTCTGGCATCTTGTTTGAGCGCGCCTCCGATAACCCAATTAAATCAACGTCTGCTGTGCGCGTATCCGTGATAACACAAAAAATATATATATATAGAAAAAACAAGAAAAACAGAAATACCAACATCCGCTAAACTTGTTGACCAAGTGCAAAAAAAGGCTCTAGCATCTCTTCGATTTACGCGATTTATTATCGCAATTGAGTTATATGCTCAGCAGCCACGGGATTTCGTACGCGGAAATAACGAGAGAGAGAGAGAGAGAGAGAGAATAAGTGAGTGAGAGCGAGTGTATAGAGAAACCGGTCACTTAGTGCGCGCGTGCCAAACAAAATACATTATCTGAGCGAAACGCCGCAGATAAACGTTTCCATATACACACATACGCTCTGCCCACACGCATACACACGTCTCTCGTACGACGGTTCGTTTCTTTTTTTTTTCCTTACTCTCTCTCTCATTTTTTTTCGGCCTCCTATCGCTTCCCTTCTGCGCAAATATGTATATCAGCGTAACTGACGCGAAACATTAAAACTCGTCCCCGGATTTGTCGGTGGTACCCCCCACACACGTACAAAACAGCGAGTTTAAACTTGAGAATAAAAAAGGGAAAGAAAATTAAAAGTAAAAAAAACAAAAACAAAAGATATCGTACCTTGATTTTCTCATAGACATTGCCAGCTATGACTATGCTGCTCTCGACGATGGGAAATCGAGAGATTCTCGCAACGGACTCGAGCTGCAGATCGGTGTGTCGCCTCCTTAGGGCCGGTCGCGCCATCCTTCTCCTGATGCGTCTGCGTCTGCGTTGGTACTCGCTCCTTGGTCTCTCCCTTTTTTTTTTTTATCTGTGTAATACAGAAACACTCGCACAGCCACACTCGATCTCTCTCGGATGGAAGCTCCTAAGCGTTGCTCCTCATAAAAGCCTCGGCCGGCACCTGGCGAGCACACACAACAGTCGGCTTGACTCTGACGCTCTACAACTCCTGCCTTCTCGCTCAAGTCGCACTCCCCTCCCCTCCCTCTGTTCTGCCCCTCTTCTGGACCGCAAAGCGACGTTAAACTCTTTCAACGCGAGATGACACTTTTTCGTCTGGTCGAGCGTATAATTAAAACGAGAAGCGCACGCACTTATCGGTGCGTATAGGTTTTTTTTTTAAAATAGCACTCAGAAATACATTAATTGTTTTGTTTTTTATTTTTATCCAAAGCAAAATTATTCGGATGCGTAGACGTTCAGAAAAGAACAAGAGAGAGTTGGTATATATATTGATTCGGCGGCAAGTACAGCGCGCCACTGAAGCTTTCGATCGTTCGCGAGTGTTTATCGCTCGCTGTAACTCATCGGCTGGCTAATCTATCTGTAATTGTAATTAACGCGCGCAATCGTTTAAATTATTGAATATTTATATGCTCGATTAGAGTAGCCGAGGCCGGGCATTTATTCAGCTTTGTCAAATTACGGGTTGTACGTATGCATGCCTCGCTCTACATAGCCTCGCTCGTTTATTCATTATTTCTTGGTGTACGCGATCGTCCCCGTTACTTGTACGAAAAAAAAAATCGAATCGTACGAATTGGCGGAATACGCCAGCCGGATCGATTTTTTCGAGGGTGATTGAAAACAAGAGAAACAAGGCAGAAAATAAAAATACGAGAATGCACGTGCCAGAGAAGGAATAATCCAACTCTCACGGACCGAGCTCCGCGCGAATATACGAGTTTGCGCGCTCGTCGTATTGGGGAGAGGCGTCGATAAGAAAGGTTATAATGTCAGGCTGGTAAGGATGTCGCTCGAGCGCCGGTGCGGCGCTGTGAATCTTCGTATATTGTAATTGTCGCTTCGCTACCAATCCATAGCAGCCACCTCAACGTCGGCTCGTTTTAATTTGCGATCGGCACTCTATGCTCCATCCGATTTCTTAACGATCTATCAAGTGAACCATTGCGGATCTAATTTACATAAGCGCATCTCGAGAGGGGTAAGATAATCGGCGAGTGAGATCGCGCTGGAATAATTTAGGAGATCCGGAAAAGCCGAGATAAATCGCCGGCTAAACGAAGCGCGAAACTTATCGGCTCTCTCTCTCGAGCGAGCAAGAGAGAGGGTTGCCGGAGCCCGCGGCTAATGTCATATAGACACCTCTGCTTAGGTTCAAAGTTCTTCAAAGCGTAATCTCGGCGGCTGATAAGATTGCGCGCCGGCCGCAGTTTCGCCGCCGCCGCCGTCAGCAAGCTTTTTTTCTCCCCTTGCTCGTGCTCTCTCTCTCTCTCTCTCTCTCTCTCTCTCTCTTACTCTTTGCGCTCAAAGGAGCGCCACTATTTTGACGCGCTTTAATATGCCAATAGTCACGCCGAGTTGACGCTGATATTAAAAGGCCTCGGCCCGAGATTTAACGCGAGAGAAGAAATATTGGAAAGAGGCGACGAGAGAGATGCAAAAGGAAAGGAAAAAAGGCTAAAGAAGCGAAAGGAAAATCGACGATAATTCGATAAGGAGAGCGATAGGTCGTATAGTCGTCGTCTAAAGTCAAAGAGAGAAAGAGACGAAGCGGCACTAATTAGATCGTTATGCATAAAGTCTTGGTGACAGAAAGACAAGAAACACTCCCGTGACGATCAATCAAAGCGCAAATAAGAATTATGTGCTCGGAGGGAAAGTATAACGCATGCTCATATGCGATGGTGGAAGCTGGAGAAAGAGAGAGGGGGGGATATATTGCCAAAGGGAGAAAAATACGTGGAGCGACGAGGCAATAAATTGATTGGGTTATACGAGAAAGAGAGAGAGAGAGAGCCGGTCTCGAGGCAGAGGCATTTTTATCGGCAATCCGTCGTATCGTCTGTGACAAACAAAGGCCTGAGTCATTTGCTAAAAACTTCTCAATTAAATATCATCGCTCGCTCGCGCTCTGCTTTTCACGTACATACGCTAGAACGTTGACACTGCCAGACCACCCCCACCTCTCTCCAGCCATCCTCATCGGTATACCGATTTTACGCGATTCCTGCGATTTATTTCCTTTCCGTTTTTTTTTGGCCATATTGAATTTTGAATGAAAAACGTTGATTATTATACATGTTCGCTCGTGTTGATAACGCATGGGATTTCGATAAACGCGCTTCGCTTTAAATAACGATTGATAGCCGGGCTGAAATGTGTATTTTTGCAACGCGCCGAGGGCTTATCGTGTAAGCGCTCCGTACGTAGAATTTTCTTGCGAGCAAAAAAAAAAAAAGAAGAAGAAGAAACAGAAAAATAACGTTCAGTAACGACGTATGCGATTTCATTAAGACAGACGGGTGGGAAACTCGAGTCAGTCGATTTTTCGCAAAGAACAATTCCGTGATCCTTTGAAAAAAAGGAAAAAGAAAAATCGTTTGACGATCGTTAGCGTACGCCCTACGCTCGAGGCACGATGGTCGCATAAACGTACACTGAGAGAAAAATATAGTTGAGGCAACTAAAAGCTGTACTGTTGAATGTCAGCAACCAAAAATACTGTTGGTTTGACAGTACAGCTGTTG